>SJYC01121820.1:0-19880 GCA_006408675.1 Madoqua kirkii
TTTTATCATAAATGGATGTTAAATTTTGTCAAAGGCTTTCTCTGCATCTATTGAGATAATCATATGGTTTTTATCTTTCAATTTGTCAATGTGTAGTATTACATATTATAAGAAGAGTGTTTTTCTCTTAAAAGTTGCACGTTCATTGGCATGCTATAAATAGGATGTTTTATAATACTTGGGATTTTCGTGACAGGAGATGCACTGAGATTAATTATTTTGAAAAAAGATTGTTTTTTTTAATTTTAAATAAACACTCTTATTATTGTGTTTATAAATTTAGATAGTTTTATCCTGGATTATCTTTTCTTAAGAGTGATGAACACTTATTTATTTTATTTTCAAATCAGAAAATTCTTTATTTACTGTGGAAGTTCTTTCAACTAACATAGATGACCAGTGGGTAAGCTCCTTTATGTCTGTAAAATATGCTAACTAATGTCCTTCTTATTCTCAACACAGTAGAATTGTATATACAGAAGAATCACTTATGTATATCCTCAACCCTGTTTTGTTGTTTAGTTGCTAAGTCATGTCTGACTCTTTGTGACCCTGTGGACTATAGCCTTCCTCAGACCAGGCTCCTCTGTCCATGGGATTCTCCAGGCAAGAATACTGGAGTGGGTTGCCATGCCCTCCTCCAGGGGATCTTCCCAACTCAGGAATGGAACCCAGCATTGGCAGTCAGGTTCTTTACTGTTAGCACCACCTGGGAAGCCCATATCATTTAATATATATAGATACAATTTTAAGTGTTAAAATTATATATTTTTGTATGTATATATACATATTCCTCTATAAATATTTAAATAGATTTGTATACTTACAATATAAAAGTAAAATTTTTAATTATAAAATTTAAATTTATATAAATATATAATTAAATAAATTTAAATTTTATAGACATTTAAATATGTATTTGTATAACTTACTATACATTAAAATGTGTAAATATATTTAAAATAATCACATATTTATTTCAGTTAATACATCTGTATACAACTTTTGTCAGCTCTTTCATATAATTATACATCTCTTTCATATTAAATTAGCTAATTGGAAGCAGAAGGTGTTTCTGCCTAAAACTCTCCAAAACCTTATGTGGTAACCTTTGGAGTAGTTTTGTTAGGAATGTTATCTTTATAAGTGAAAGCCAGCAAATATTTAATTAAATATTAAATATTTAATGGGGATAAAAGCCAGCTTTAATTTAATTATATAAAATCAATTTTTAAATAACCCACGTCACTTGACACTATTTATTATCAGGTGCATTAGGGGGCTTGTGATTTAATCATGTTCCATTCTACTTGTGGAGCCATTTCAGCTATTCCAGGAAAATACTTAGTGTTTAGAAATGAAATTAATTCATGACCCACTTACTTTATCCAAAATGGGAAGCTTTGTTTTCCTTTTGTTTGGTGCACTTTTAATCACAAGAGAGAGAGAGAGGAAAAGAAAGACACTTTGGGAAAGTATGTGGAAATAAAACTTAAAGCCATTTTAGCAGTAGGGTGCTGACATGCTTCTTGGCAAAGTATTAGAATGCACACGTGCTACTGTAAGCCATGTGGTAGCGGTGAATGCCTGAACTTCTTCCATGCCCCTGTGGAATGCTGCTCATTTGGCCGTCAGATAACTCAGGAGACAACGCAGAGGAAGGCAAGTCATCTCTTGTGGATTTATAAGGCCTGCAGAAATTAAAAGTCCTCTAGTGAATGACATTGTAGAGCACTAGACCATTGGGCTGCCCGGGTGATCCTGAGGACAGTGTCTCAGATGGAGAGTCTGGCCTTTGGTCTTGGAAGAAGCGTAAATCTGGTTTTGTCAGTTCCCGAGGACTGTGTCTGTTCCTAGTTAGACTGATGTGGGTATTTCATTACTTATCATGAGCAAGTCAGGCAGACTTGAAAAGATCTGAGCGCCCACACCCTTTAGCCAGGGCGGCCTTTCTTTGTTGGCAAGCCCTGTGCAGACACGTTAGAATCACACTGTTCCTGGTGGGGCTGAAGCAGGGGGTGGAATGTGCTGTAAGGCTTAGCTTCCCTTCTGCACTCACAGGCCAGGTTTACACTGGCCATGTGAACATTAGCAGGATGCGTCCTTGTCCCTTCCCTGTATCTTGCATAGATGAATAAGCTGTTTCAGGCACGTGTGCGTTAGCTGCTCGGCCGTGTCAGACTTTGCGACTACATGCACTATAGCCCACCACGCCCCTCTGTCCCTGGGATGGATACTTGAAGCAAGAATACTGGAGTGGGTTACCATTCCCTTCTCCAGGGGATCTTCTGACCCAGGGATCAAACCCCATCTCCTGCATCATCCGGCAGTTCTTTACCTCTGAGCCAGCAGGGAAGCCCCATGTCATGTATATCTTACCACAATTTAAAGACAGGGGAAACAAATGATCGGATCAGTGAAACTGCCCTAATCATGGATATTTAACATTACACATTTGCCAGAACTCATTGGTTGTACATTACCGAGGGAGCGGTAATGTAAATGTGGACTTAGTTAATAGTAGTGTGTCAGTTGTTAATAGTAGTGTGTCAATATTAGTTCTTTAGTAGCGCACCATGGCAAGGAGTTCATAATAGGGGAGATGGAGGGTGCAGGAGGGAAAAGGGAATAGGTTATAACTGTGTATTTTCTGCTTGATTTTTTTCTGTAAAACTAAACCTGTTCTTTAAAAAAAAAAAATCAAATCTATTCATTAAAGCCTTCCCAGATGGCTCAGTGGTGAAGAATCTGCCTGCTAATGAAGGAGATGCCAGTTCGATCCCTGGGTCAGAAAGATTCCCTGAAGAAGGAAATGGCAACCGACTCCAGTATTCTTGCCTGGGAAATTCTACGGACAAAGGAGCCTGGTGGGCGACAGTCCATGGGGTTGCAAAGAGTCACACTTGACTGAGTGAGCCTGCATGCACACACTATTCATTAAAACAAAGAAACTTAAAAAACACATGGGGCTGAAGAAGCAAGCAGTACAGCTGAATTAGCTTTGAAGTAATTCACATATTGGAAGGAGTCCTGGTAAAATCAAGTACCCTAGATCACTGGGTTGTTAATACGAATATATTGTTAACATGAATATATTGTTAGCATGAATATATTGCCAATATGAGTATATGGTTAGTCTTCATTTCACCCTTCCTGCTGCTGTCACTGCACAGATGCCCTGGGAAGAATTCAGTGCCACGTTGGAAAGAGAACAAGGGCTTGGTTTTCACCGACATGTTAAACAGGGACATATGTTTGAAGCACAGAGTGAGAACTGCTTGGCAGTGCTGCTGTTTACCTGCCTTCTTTTTCAGGGCTGATTGGCTGGACCTCCCATCTCCCTTTCTTCAAGAGAACTAGGAAAGATCTCCTGTTTCCTTATTTATTTGTGGAGAGGATTCACCTGAGTGGTGATTTTGTCTTCCCTCCCACCGGCCACCATGTTCCCGTCCTGCGGGGAGCTGTGGTCCTGCCCCCGCAGCATTGTCATCTTAGGACCGTGGCTGGTCCCCTTCCCATCCTCCCACCGCCCCTCCACTCTCTCAGGTGGACCTGGGCTTAGGAAGAAGACACAGTCACGTTTTCTTTCCGTTTCCCTTCGGAATCTTCCAGCTTCTTAGCAGCCTCCCATTTTCAGACTCAACTTTGGATTCTTAACTGAACAAGATGTGCTAGCTGTATCCAGTTCTTTGAAAGATGCTGAACACGACCACCTTTACCCCGGGAGCCCAGCCATCCCAAATCATCGGAAGGTTTGAAGGCCAGGCATCTCCGAGGGCTGCTATTTCTGGATTTCATGCTGACAGCCACCAAATATCAGGGAAGGCCGTAGACTGACAATTCCTGGCAGGCCTGCGATCGCCGTTGGCAGTCAGAGACAGCAGGCCCCTCCGTGCTCCTGACTCAGGACAAGCATTCCTCCTGAGGTGCCTTGTCCTTTCTGATGATGGATCGAGCGAGACAGGCGGCACATGGGCAGACAGACACCCGCCCAGGCATTTGGTGCCATTTAACAGCTTCCTCCCTCTCCTGACATTTCCATTCCTCTCCTTTGCCCCATGCATCACTCACTGTTTGCGTCTTTTCTTCTTTACACAGCAGTAATGCAGAATGACAGGAGCCACGTCCAGCCTCAGTTCCCATCCTCTGCTCTGTTCTAGTCCAATTATACAGTGGGTTTTTACAAGTGCTGAGCCACGCAAGGCACACTGCAGTTTTGATTGTACCTGGCCTGCGTGTGTGTGTGTGTGGGTGTGTGTGTGGCGGGGGTGGGAGAGTGTCATTCAAGATGGCTTGAAATTTACATGAAGCCTTGCTGCTCAAAAAGAAGTAGTAGAACAGAAAGGTGTTTCATCTCTGAATGGTTCACGCTGGCTTGGGCTTGCCTTGCTGGTCAGGAAGCCTCTTTCCCAGGGAAGAAGAATGAGCCTGGATAGTGTAGGGCTTTTCCTCACATACAGAAAGCCATTGCCTTGGAGCCCAGGGCTGTACAGTCTGGCTCACTTTATAAAAAGATCTCTCTGCATTTTTTTTCTTATATGACAGATTATACAGGGACAAAGGTGCAAGCCAGAAGACCCATTAGGAATCTACTGAAATATTCCATGCAAAAAGTGCTGATGGTTGATTGGACTGGTAACCACGTGGCAGGTGATGGAATGATCAACCCGGAGTGTATTTCTCATGGCAGAACCAGAGGATTTGATGTGTTGGGTTTGAGTTAGGAAGGACTGGGTCAAGGGTGACTGTAAGGTTTCTGGTCCGAGCAGCTGGAGTGATGGCATTGCCAGTAACCAATCTTTTCCTCACTCTTTTCCATGTGTGTTTACTTTTCATAGCTGTTTACGCAAGGCTTGGAAACCTTATTATATTTGGAGGTTCCAATGCAAGCCAGTGTTTTGAGGGGATGGGGTGCTGGGCCAGGGTAGGTGGGAAAGTATTTAGAGGGAGTTAAAAGCAGGGACTCATGATTCTGTTTTGGGGTTGACCTGGAGGTGGTCGGGGAGGCAGGTATATGGGTCTAGGCCAGAGTTCAGATGCATGCTCATTATTTTGTATTGAAGCACATTTTTAGTCAATAATACCAGGCACCAACCCTACAGTATACCCAACTGAGAGGAAATGAAGCTCATTTATTTGACTGATAAATGTTACCAAACAGTTTCAGGTGTTAGAATTTCATTAAGACAGCATGTTGTCTCTTACTGTACCGTTTACATTGTGTGGCAGGTATTCACATTAATCTCGAGCATAATTAATAGTTGAAGTAATTAGATCACCATTTGGTGAAGATCTGCAGTACAGCAGAGAATGGGAGGACACAAGAAAAATGAGGACCTCGCAGGTCTGTGTCATTCGTGTCCTCAATATGAGAAACTTATCAAAACGGGTCACCTCCGACCATTCACGTGTTGATGCTTTACTGCAGGTTGGTTTATTACAACAGCTCAACAGAGAGACAGTTTTAACTTGAAATGGAACTCTGCTAGGGCCCTTGGTCCCAAGCCACAGAAATGGAATAATTTTATGAGGATATTAACACTGTAACAATGGTCCTTGTTGAAGTATGGGTTACTTTTGTTAGCATTAGAGAAATATTAGAGAAACCGTAACACAAAATATATGGTTTTGTGTTAAGGATCAATATGCATAATCTACGCCCTACCCCCCCAAAAAAGAAGTTTGACATTTTACAGCTTTCATAAATAATTGAACATATTTAAGACAGAAGATTGGTAGAGAGTGTTTTGAATAGCTTTTGTTAACCTAGAGAGACGCTTGATAAACTATCCATAGGCCAGTAGGAAAAGGGCATTTGCATAAAAGTCCCTTTTCTGCCAAGGTTGGCCCTGGAATGATTTCGGAGGATTGTGTAATGAGGGCAGAAAGTTGCAGGACTACATAGAAACTGCATGCTGCTTAATAAATTATTCATGTTTGCCCAAAGGTGTAATTATTCAGTGAAATGAGAATGAAAAAATTAGTTCTGTATTAATGTTTATTTATACTGGTATTTTTTTTTAAACATGCTCACATTTTCCTGCTAGACATAGTCCAAAGGCAATCCACATAAAATGTTGAATCAGGTTGGAATCCCCAGGATCACTTGTGTTCATCCTTTTAGATTTCTATTATTGTTGTATTTTGTGTGCTTTTATAGAAAGTTTCTTGTGTGTAAAAGGAAAATTTAAACTCTGATTAAAGCTATTCTTTAGCTTTAATGAAAAGCTAAGTGAAGGAGGAGAGTAGTAAGACCTTCAGTGCAGGTGTGCCTGCCCCCAGGTCTTCCCATCTGCTCGGGGGTGAAGAAGGGTCACAGTGTTCTGTGTTCTGATGGAGTGGGGTGTCCTCTTCTCCCCTCTTCCTGGAGTCCAGGTCAGGAACCACAGTTCTTTCCCTTTTTGGTCCAAACTGTTGTTTCGCTATTCATTGCCACAGTGTTTAACACATTTTGGTTCAATAGTCTGTGCTTGTACCCTTGAACCTGGAGTATCCAGAACCACAGGCTGGGTGGTTTCTACAAAGCAGATGTCAGAGCAGATCTTTCCTCCACTTAAAGCTTTCCAGCAGGTTCTCATCTCAGAGCAAGCCATGGCCCTGAGTCCTGCCTGGTCTGGGATTTTTCCTCTGCATCCTTCTGTCACTCGGCCCCTGTGACACTGTGGCCGCTGCCACATGGGCTGCCATCCTGCCCAGGCACCAGGCTGGCTGTGCTGCTCCCCACAGAGACCCTGGGAGCCTGAGCCCCATACCAGGATGCCTGTTAAGCTCACTTCTTCACCCTGGACCCTGGGAGGCCAGTGTAGATGCTACCTTCCCAATGAGGCTCATGCTGATCACTCTCTCCCTATAACTACTATTCTGGGCATCCTTGGTCCCAGGCCCCCTTATCTTTGTCCTGTGCTAAGATTTTTCTGTTCAGCATTCAGCAATATTGGTCGAATGAGTGTATATATATCCTGAAACTCCTCTGTGAAAAGGCTAAGTCTGCTGTCCCCAGTGTTTATCAGAGAGCATCCAGTGCCCTGCTGTGGGTGCCCCATGGCCACCAGGAATGTCCAGTTAGAGTAGAAAAGTGGGGAGGCAAGGACGGGAGGGTAGGAGGCAGTTGAAGCGGTGGAGAGTTTTCACAGGCTTAGGGCTGGGACTTAGCCGTAACCCAGTCCCCTCCCCACCTCTGTTTGGTGGTCATGACTGCAGGATGAGAACAGCACAGGTGGCTTGAGCGAGTGGCCTGACCTGTGTAGACATCCTGCTTATGTTCAACCCGAGGGAATCTTATGCACAGGTGTCCGTCCCTTCCCACACCTGTTTGAATACCAGTTTCTAGAGGAGGAGTGGCTGCCGTAGCTTGAGTGCTTACCCCCTGGGAGACTGGGTCACCAGGCTTTGCTTGAAAGCTTTCACAGCAGGAAGCAGTGAAGCAGAGGAAATTTTTGGAAGAGTTAAATGTCAGGAGATGAGGCTAAAGGCAACGAGCTGAATCTTGTGTTTCAGAGACCTTCCTGATAGGCAGCTTTGCAATTCCAGCCCCCTGCAGGATGTGCACACACACACACACACACACACACACACACACACACATGTGCACACAAGAAAGTTAGGGACAGACTGCATGTTACCTTATACTTTGGTTGGATTTAGTGGATAGTTGACTTGCCTCTTAGACTATTTCAACCTTGTCCAATAGAAATATTTTGTGAACCACAGTTACAGTGTAACATCTTCTGATAGCTACATTTAAAAAAGTCAAAAATATTTCGTATCCTTTCATTATATATTTGAATATATTTTATATATTAAATATATTTATATTTAATATATTTTATTTAAACCAAATAATTGAATATTGTCATTTCAACATGTCATTGGTATAACATTTATTAAGGAAAGCTCTTACATTTTCTTAGACTAAGTTTTCAAAATTTGGTGTGTATTTTATACTCACACCTCAATTTGGACTAGCCACCCCTCAGGTGCTCAATAGCTGTATGAGGCTGATTTCTTCTCTATTGCACAATGTTGGCAGCTGTAAAGAGTTGGCTGTAAGACAGAAAGCTTCCTATGTATGGATTCTCTTTTAAAGTGGATTCTGTCACTGCTTTAAATTTATTTTTTTTAAGTTTGTTTTGATCCAGAGTATATTTTCAGTCTATTAATTGTGTTGTAGCATGCTCAGTGTTATGAATCAGACTATGGAAGACAGAAAAAAATGCTTATTTATATATGATCATGAACATGGACCCTGATAGTGGAGATGGTGAAGAATCCACCTGCAAGGATCCCTGGGTTGGGAGGATCCCTTGGAGAAGGAAATGGCAACCCACTCCAGTATTCTTGCCTGGAGAATGCCATGGACAGAGGAGCCTGGTGGGCTACAGTCCATGGGGTTGCAGAGTTGGACACAACTGAGCCCACCAGTGCATGAACATGGTTATTAGTGGTGATGATTCTGTTTTGTCTTAATCGTTCATGAATCAGGTAGCAACGATGTAAACACTAGGAACAGAGCAGCTAAGAGGGGATCTACATACACATTCATGTAGGTCTGATACGACTTTCTGTTTTAGCACATGTGACTTTAAACAAGTCTGGCCTCAGAAGTCGTGTACCAGTGCTGTTTTGTTTATTGCAAGATTATCATCTTTTCAAAACTGAGCTGAGGCTTATATAAAGCAGTGACATTTTGGTCCTTTTCCAAGGAATTTTAGCTACTAAATACCCCACATGAATTCTGAAATAATATTCTAAGGATGCTTGCAGTACTGAAATAGCTTGAGGGACTTTGAAAGATCACTGGAAGGCAAAACACATGCTAAGGATCTTAGGGTGGTCATGGATGCCCGCGATATGAATAAGATGCAGAAGGTAGATCTTCACATCAGGAATAAATGGCATTATAGTTTTGTTCTTAACATTTCAAGCAGAATGATGGTAACGGTTGCTATACTTTAAAAAACTGTCACTAAAGGATGCTAACATTAAAAAAAATTAATATTGGAATGAATCCCTGAGTCTCAGCAACTTCAGTTCATTCCCTTCTGTGGATGCTTAGCCCCCCTTGTGCTGTCTTGCACTCCCCAAATCCAATTCAGACAGACAGGTAATTATATACACACCAGCTAATGTCTGGTAAAATCTCTGGGCAAAACTGAGTTGATTTGTGTGGAACTGAATTTAAAAATACTTGATGGAACATTGCTTCAGTCTCTGCCTCCTTGTCAGGTTGCATTTTGTGCCTTGCCTGGTTCGCAGGACCTGTGTCTTGGTCCTGAGAGCCGGCTGTGCCCTGCCTCTCCTCTTTCCTGCCTCCTGACCGCGTAATGCTGGCTTCTGAGGGCTTACCACCCAGCACCTCTTCATTTTGTCACTCTCAGTTAGAAAAAAACATACTCATAGCCTATCTGAAAATTTTATTTGTTTCATACCTAAACACTGTCTTTTTAGGAAGGAAATATTTACCTAGTAAAATAGAGGAGTGTTTCATTATTGTGGAAGTGGAATGAAAAAATGCACTGCATTAAAATTCTCTCTTGATCTGTGTGTCTCCTTTAGTAAGCTCTTCGTTCTGTTTCTGTAGGTGAATAGAGGTGCAGCCGGACACTGTCCTTTTGCTCAGTTTCATGGAAAAGAAATGACTTTTAGTTCTAGTGGTTCAAAAACCCAACTAGGAGTAGTCCGGGCCCCTGGACCTCTCCCTAGAGTGACCCTTTTTGTCCTCAATCTAGTCTGATTTGTACTAAAGAGCATTGTGTGTTGAGTCATCCTGGTAATAATTACACGTTGAAACATTGTTACATACTCACACTGTATCTAGAAAAATTACTCTCATCAACCTAGAGTGAAATAGAAGCAATAACAGTTTTAATAAAATAATCTTGCCTTGTCAGTATTGCTAATGGAAATATATTCTTCTTTTGGGACATAATTGCACAGGGTCCTTAGAGATTTTCATATTAATTTAGAACCTTCATTTTTTTTTAATGTTTTACAAACACTATTTCACTTGTGCAGGTAGTTTGCATTTTATTTTATTTCATTCCATTCCATTTTATTTTTCCATGTATTTTTTTTTCTTCCAGTTTTATTGAGATACAGTTGACCTTCAGCCCTGTCTAAGTTCAGGATGCCCAGCATAATGATTTGACTACATGCAACATGAAATGACGACCACAGTAAACCTAGTGAACATCCATTGTCTCATGTAGATACAAACATTAAAGAAATAGAAAAAAATTTTTTTTTCCTTGTGACAAGAACTCTTAGGATTTACTCTTGTAACTTCTTTTTTTAAAAATTTTATTGAGGTACAGTTGATTTACAATGTTGTGTTAATTTCTGCTGTATAGCAGAATGACTGAGTTATACATTCATATGTATTCTTCTTCATTCATAACTTTCATATATAACATACAGCAGTGTTAGTTACTTTTATCCTATGGTGCATCACATTTCTAGTACTTATTTGTCTTCCAGCTGGAAGTCTGTACCTTTTGACCAGCTTCATCCAGTAGTTTGCATTTTTTTTCATTATTCTTTAAAAAAAATTTATTTTTAATTTTAGGATAAAGTTTGTGTTTTAAGTCATCTCACATGACTTGTTGGAAGCAGTGATCAGTGCTAAGGGCGCTGTGACATAAGGGAAAATTGAACAGCATCCGATGTTGTGAGGGGAGTCTGGTCTACAGACCCATGAGAAGAACATGGTGCTTAAATTCGCAGCAAAGAGCCTGTTGAGAGCCTAGGCCTTTTTAGAACAACAGACGTGTACCTAAAAGTTAAGTCAAAAACATGCATGCGGTGTCAAGGATCTACGGACCTTCTTGACGTCCCAGCTGCTTTTCATCCCAGTGCTGAGGACAGAATAAGCATCAGCTGTTTGGCCATGTGTTCAGAACCACTTCCTGATCCTCTTGTCAACTGGTGAAGGACTGCTGCCATGGTCCTCCCTGCCTCCGACCCTACCTGTGTAGGTAACCAGCAGGACACACGCTTTGCAGCTGGTGGGATGATGTCATTTCCTTTTTCACTCAAGACACTTTTTTTCCCTTAAATTATGAAATTGCAATGTGTGTGGCTCTGTGCCAGGCATATCAAGGGATGAAGACTCTTATTTTCCAGAACTGGGTTCTAAGCTTTTAGACACTCCAGGAAGCAGAGGCATTTTTCTCACTTACTTCTTCAGTCTTTCCATTCTATAGCATTCTTGACTTGGAGAAAACAGAAATTATTTATTGTTGCGATAGCTGGAAAGATCCCTTAGTCTCTCCACGTGCTTCTTTAGTGACAGGCCAGCAGATAGATAGCCTGTTGGTCACCTTGGGGCCCTGGCGTTTGGGAAATAAAGGTGTAGTGACTGCTGATCACCACAACCGTGGGGGCATAGTCCTCTCCATTTCCACAGCTTTGATGACTGTGAGCTTCCTGTCTCATCCTTGACCTTGAGCCTGACTTGTACTGTATCTGGCTTGCAAAGGTCAGCTGTGAAGGATTAATACATAGCTGAAACCAGTATTAGTGATTTTTGTAACTAAAATTTCACATTTCCACCCCTCACCAAAATTTCACACCTCCAAATGGTTGGTTGATGTTCCATTTGGGCAAGTTTCTATCAGCTGGAAGTTGATTGTAGGCCAGTGTGTGTGTGAAGGATTAGTGTTAAGATAAATCTAAAGCGTTAATTGCATGGAACTTATTGAGAGTGTATTTCCTGTTTGAATGTGTAAAAGTCGAACAATGTAAAAAACATGATTTTTATCTTGAAATGTGAAAATATTTTTAAGTCGCACTTTTTGGGGGATTCTTTCAGAGGTGCTTATAAGTCTCTGTATGCATGCTCAGTCATGTCCGACTCCTTGCCACCCTAAGGGCTGTAGCCCACCAGGCTCCTCTGTCCATAGGATTTTCCAGGTAAGAACACTGGAGTGGGTTGCCATTCCCTTCTCCAAGGTATCTTCCCAACCCAGGAGTGGAGCTCGCATCTCCTGTACTGTGTGACTGTTCTTCACCTGCTGAGCCACACAGCACATCACTTCCCTGGCTTCCCAGGTGGCTCAGTGGTAAAGAATGTGCCTGCAAGGCCGGAGACACCAGTTAGATCCCTGGGTTGGGAGGAACTCGTGGAGAAGCAAATGCAACCCACTCCAGTATTCTTGCCTGGTGAATTCCATGGACAGAGGAGCCTGGCAGGCTATAGTCCATGAGGGTCACAAAGAATTGGACATGACTGAGCTACTAATATCTATAAGTCTCTGAACTATATTAATTTTCTGTGCTTTGCACAGTTCTGTCTATGAAGTCATTGCTAAACCAAGTCTTAGGGCCAGCTGTAGATACTATTTAGAGATTTACTTTGGGATTCAAAGAGAGTTCTTTTTCTCTTAATTTTACTCTAGTGGACGCTTTCTAGACAGACTACATTTACTGTCCTACTTGTCCCAAACACCCTTCATTTCTCCTCTTATGATCTTTTTCCATTCTGATGAAGCAGTTGTGTAAACCTATATATCATTTCTAGAACTGATTCAGGGCACCTGGCGATTATGCTTTTCCTGACAGTTTATAAAACTCCACCAGAAGCTTCTCTGAACATGAGCTTTAGAATTGTTTGGAGATTAATACATGCACTGTATCATGGAACTACTTAACTTTTTTATTATTAATATTGGATGTTCATAACCCCAAATGACAAGTGAGTACTGGTTTAACAGCCATATGTTTCAGTGGATATAGCAAACCAGTACATTTCAGTCTTTACATGAAGATGGCAATCCACCAGAGCTTATGTTTTTTTCCCTCTTATCCTTAGCAGGAGAAGCAGATGGACCACAGTTTAAAAGGGAGCTGATGAGAGGCGCCTTCCTTAGAAGGTCTTTCTTTTTTCGGGTTGATTAATATCTCCCTGCCTGCCCATAGATGCTAGTTTCATCAACACAGAGGCTGCTCTGTTTCTGCTCACCAAGTGGCAGCATTCTTGGCACATTTTACTTGGCTCATTTCTTGGAGGAAAACCCAAAATCTTCCCTATGCAAGCAGGTCCACTGCTTCTCTAGGCTCACTCTGTGCAATCCGGGGACCATGCTTGCCTGGCGAGCCCCTTCCTGTCTTTTCTCTGGCCAGAAAGGCCCCGCCCCCTTTCCTTAAATCTCTGCTGAGATGTTAACTCATCAGAACCCTTCCCATACCCCATATTCAAGAACTACCTTCTTCTCTGTGCCCCTAACCGGTCTTATTTTTCTCTGTGGGACTTACCACTCAACTGATGACAAACTGATTCCTTTCTTTATTGTCTTGCCTACCTCAAGCAGAAAAAACCCAGATGCTGGGAAAGATTGAGGGCAGGAGAGATGAGATGAGATGGTTGGATGGTATCACCGATTCAATGGACATGAGTTTGAGCAAACTCCAGGAGATAGTGAAGGACAGGGAAGCCTGGCAGGCTGCAGTCCATGGGGTTGCAAAGACTGAGCAGCTGACAACAACCACTCCACACAGAATGTGACCTCTCCTGAGCCAGGGTCTCGGGACTTTGCAGTTTCATCTCTGTTACCTGGGTGCATGGTAGGTGCTTGGTTATTCATCTAAGGAATGAATGAAGGATTAGAGGTGTTTGGTGTGTATCTTGGGACGAACAAGGGATGTAGGATGTGTCTCCTGGTCTCTAGTGGGTGCCGACATATTTGGGTCTTGGAGTCCAGCATGAAAAGTTTGATGGCATTGAGGGGACACATGTGAACTGGATCCAGAGTGCATCCTTCAGTTCAGAAGAAAGACTGGCCACTGTGCTTTAAATACCCTTACGTCTTTCAGGGTCAGGGTGTGCAGATAAGAAGGAATTCGTCTTGAGGGTGGTTTCCCCTTATGTGAAATAGTTCTTTTTTTTTTTAAGTGAATCTCAGAATTGTCTGAATGATAATAATGGATAAACTTAATGAACACTTCTGATTAATTGTTGTGTATTATCTCATTTAGTCCTCATAACTCTGAGATGACTTTCAGAGTGTCCATTTTGTTACTGAAGACACAGATTTAATGGTGTTTAAAGTAGACTGCCAAGTTAAGCATAGCTAGAAAGAAGAGGGTCTATCTGCCTAGACAGACCCTCCATTTTATAGGACTTTGCAAAAAGCACTTTTTCTTAACAAGTGCATTTGTAATTGTTGGTTAATGGGTAAGTGGAGCCTATTGTCAGATGCTGTCAAATTCTTCCTTATAATTTTGTTTTTAGCATCGTTTGGATAATGCCTGTCTCTCCCCTGTAACCTCTTACTGCCTCCGTTTTGAAATTAAAATGAAGTTATGTTTTGTAAAATAATGCTTATTTGTGTTCAGAAGTGGTTCCCAAGTGCACTGCTGGTATAACTAGTCAATGTTGCTAATTGGCTCTGCCTCGTGGATGGCTAGTCTGAGCAGACACATTACCCCCTCGGTCTTGCTTACTTTTTCTTGCATAATAGCTCTGAAGTTTTTAATATTTATTTTACATTCTTCTGAGTTTTCATATATGTGCTAAAAATGATGGTCTCTCCTCCTAGTGACTGGAGATGAGTGTATTTGTGGTTTCATTGGGTAGATATAGGGATGGGGGATCCTGGAGGAGAAATTGCCAGAAGTCTCTCTGATCCCTTCTCTTGTACTGTGGAGGAGAGTCTGCGAGTGTAATGGAGCAGAACATTCTGGAACTGAGGCTTAGAACCGTGCCTGGCGCCTGGTGAGCCCTCTGTCACTGCTCACCTTGCTTTCTGAATCCTGTGGTGTTGGTCCTCTTGGGAGTTTCACTTTCCAGGAGAGGAAGCAGGTTATGTGTCTTTTCTTCTCTACGCCTTGCAGCTGGGAAGTGGCAGAGCCGGGACTCCAGTTCAGTTTGGTCAGATACTTGAGCCTATGGTTGTAACCAAGGTTTTTTGCTTTGTCCTGGTTCACATGTATTTATTTTTTTCCAGTAAAACTTCATTAAAAAAAAAATAGGTGGCAGCTGAATTTGGCTTTCTTGTCAGTTTTGCCAATCTCTGAAATTTACCTAGCAGCTTTAAAAATTTTTTGTTGAAATATAGTTAATTGACAGGGCTCCCCAGGTGGCGCTAGTGGTGAAGTGTCAGCTTGACAATGCACATGTGGGTTTGATCCCCGGATCAGGCAGATCCCCTGGAGGAGGGCATGACTGTCCACTCTAGTATTCTTGCCTGGAAATATCCTATGGACAGAGGAGCCTGACGGGCTCCAGTCCATAGCTCCACAGAGTCGGACACAACTGGAGCGATTTAACACACACGTACAGTTAATTGACAGTGTTGTGTTAGTTTCAGGTATATAGCAAAATGAATCAGTTATAACATAAAATCTTTTACAGATTTGTTTCCACTACAGGTTATTACATGATACTGAATATAGTTCCCTGTGCTATACAGTAGGACCACGTTGGTTATCTATTTTATGTATGTGAAGTGAAAGTCACTCAGTTGTGTCTGACTCTTTGTGACCCCATGGACTATACAGTCCATGGAGTTCTCTATGCCAGAATACTGGAGTGGCTAGCCTTTCCCTTCTCCAGGGGATCTTCCAAACCCAGGGATTGAACGCTGGTTTCCCACATTGCAGGTGGATTTTTTACCAGCTAAACCACCAGGGAAGCCCATTTTATGTATAGTAGTGTGTTTAATACGTGTGTTTAATACCAAGCTCCTAGTTCATCCCTTTCCCTCTTTCCCCTTTGATAACCATAAGTTAGTTTTCCATGTCTGTGAGTCTGTTTCTTTTTGGTAAATACGATCCTCATACTTAAATATGCTTACTGGTATCTCACATAGAGCTATTCTGAAGGAATGTCTAAGAAGATATACGAAACATCTTGATTGAAAAACCAACATTAAAAACACACAACTGGCAATTGTATTTGGAATCATTTGGCTGTGGGTTATGCGTCATCAAAATTATACGCTGTCTTGGAAGCAAAAGGAAGAAAAGCCTATAGCATCTTTAATTCCACTCAGTGCTGCGCTCTGACTTCTCTTAAACTATCTCTGATTTATTCTAGCTTTTCCAGAATACAGGGCAATTACATGATTGGTACAGTGTCGCCTTGGTTTGCATTTGCCAGTAGGAAGTATTTCATCAGCTCTATTTGTTAAAGATGCCAAAAACCAAAAAAAGACCCGCTGTGGTGTAATTGTAGGGTTGATGAGATATATGACTTCAAGTTTAGTTTTAAAATGTATCTTAAAATTAGACCTTAGTTATTTATAAGAAATTACAAATTTTTAAGGTTCACGAATAATTTGCTTATGAGCTTGGGGAAAGTCATTTAGAATTTTTCATTTTAAATGACGCCATGAAGCTCCATTTTCCTTCTGTCTGAGGCATTGTGAGTTGTGAAATATTGGCCAGGGGCCCCTGGGACTGAGACATACTCTCTGGGCTTCTTTATTGTCCTTGTGCGTTCGTGTTCTGCAGTAGTTTTTGGGTGAGTGTAACTTGGGGTCAGTTTAACAAAAACCCAGTTTAGAGAACAGGTATTTCTAGTTTGCTTTCATCTGCTGCCGTGTGACTTTGAGCTTCTATGTAACTTACCGTGGGGGGCTTAGTTTCTCCTTCCATTTAACAAAGATACACTCTCTGCCACGAGGATGCTCTTGCAACATCTGGGCCCTGAAGCATCGCTTCTTAAGTATGGCCATCCTTCCCCTTATCTCTTCCCTGCTAGTGATAACTATCGTGTTGGGTATAGGAGACTGGCAGAGGAACTAGGGGAGTGATTTCCCGGAAGAGACCTAGAAGCTGTGGTCTGAGAAGTAAATTTCACTGACCCAAGGTTTCCTGATCCAGGGATGTTTTCACTTGCTCTCGTTGCCTAGCAACCACTGGCTCAGCAGATGAAGACAGCCGGCACTTCTTAGCTCATCCTTCTCCGTCGGATGACTGGTTAGGGCGTCACCAGGCCAAAATCAACGTGTTTCCTGGCCGAACACTGGTCTGGAGGATCTGGGGAAGAAATCACTTCCAGGCTCATTTGTGTTGCTGTCAAATTCAGTTGCCTGTGGCTCTGGCCTGAGGTACCCATTTCCTGGCTGGCACTGGGCAAGCAGTGCTCTCAGCTTTTCTAAGGCTCTCTGCATTCCTTGTCATGCCACTCCAGCTTCAGGGCCAGCAACCGCCCATTCTGACAAGTCTCTCTGACTTCCGCCTTTGCCACCAGCCCTAGACAGCCCTCTCCTTTTAGGACTCAAGAGGATGTGTCATGTAACACCATGGCATCAGCGTGTTACCATAATCATCATCGTGTATATCTCGATAAACCTAACAGTGAATATAATCCCAGGAGTGGCATGTCTTCATATTCACAAGTTCTATATGGTATGGAATCTGGGAGTGGGTACACGTGTAGGATCCCACCCTCCATGAGGATGAGGGCTATCTCTGAGCACCCCTGGCTCCATCTTCACCCTGCTGGAATAAGCACCAGCCTGGGCCATTATTCAGTGACCCAGCAAACAACCTTATTTCAGTGAGTGCTTGTGTGCTAAGTCGCTTCAGTAATGTCTGACTTTTTGGGACCCCATGGACTGCAGCCTTCCAGGCTCCTCTGTCCATGGGATTCTCCAGGCAAGAATACTGGAGTGGCTTGCCATGCCCTCTTCCAGGGGATCTTCACCACCCAGGGATCAAACCCATGTCTCTCGTGTTCCCTGCATTGGCAGGCAGATTCTTTACTACTAGTGCCATCAGGTTTGGCTAATTTCATTTGGTTTTAAGAAGTCTGCAGTCAGAAATTTCAACTAAAGTATGATCATTTCATCCTGATGCCTCAATAGGTATTAGAAGTTCCTGATGGTAATATCAACCTATTAGAAAAGACAGCATTATTCAAGACTTTTAGCGCTAAGGATATAAAGCCTCTTAATGTGCCTTGCAGGTGAGACAAAGACTTGGGTCAATTCACCGCTCGTTTTATTGTGGGAATGAGTCTGCGGAACTGGCTCACTGGGGGTTCCTGCAAATATAGTTGAGATTAGAGGTCAAAATTGGAAATTAGAAGGTCTGTTATATAAATGGGCAGATGCAACATTACCTTGTTGATCAGTTACCGAGTCTTAGGGCGAAAAGCAGCAACAACCACCTTGGATGCAGTTCACCGAAAGATATTGATTTTTTTTTTTTTTCAAGTTTGCCTCCTAAGGAGCCCTCAGGGCTGCCATGCAAGGTCAAGCAATAATTCACGTCGGGGAAGAGCCCCTAGAATAGAGTCAATGTCTGCTACTTTATCAGAGAGATAATCTCAGGAAAGGGCACCTGTATCAGTGAGTGTTCTCAAGTTGCAAGCTCTAAAATTGGACCCCAGTTAATTTAAAGCAGAAAAGGAGTTTATTGTAAGGGCATCAGAAAACACACAGAGTCTAGTGACAGACCAGAGAGCTGGGCTGGGGATAAAGGTCAGGAGAGATACAGAGTAGTTTGGGGGGAAGATTTATTACCTAACAACTTCCCTGTCTTTTCGGGGCAGGCTGCAGGGAACAAGACTGATTTTCTCTCTCTCTCTGGGCACCACACTAATCAAGACTGAAAGCCCTGGAGAGACCCTCCTGAGGACCTTTCCAGAGAACCAGGGACCCAGAGCATGTGAAGGGGAACGTACACCTGTGGGGCTGCAGGATGCAAGCAAGGAGGGAGGAGATGCTCGGGGAAGCCCAAAATAAAAACACCAACTCACTCTGGAGTCTTTGTGCGTAAAATGGTTTCGTAAAAACTATTCTAATAAAACGTATTGGGTGGTCATTTCAAAAACACACTTTTGCCTTAAACAAGATTAATTTTATTGCTCCATGAACGCCGCTTTTAATCAGAAACCCAAAAGCCCCATGAAAGCTAGAAATTAGACTATTTCAGGCATGTTCCCATATTTGCATAATATCAATGAAATCCTTTGACTAGGTGGATAAGAAGGACCTATTTAGCATATCACAATGAATACCTATGACTAAAAATAAAAAAATCTGCAAACAAATAACACAGGAGCAGAAATCATTGTTGTGCTGGAATGGTGTTTACTGATTATTTGTAAAGTGAATACAAACTATGAAGAATAATCTGCATTCTATTTGTTGCATGATAATAGCTTTTAAAATGAACAACATTTGTGTCTCACATATAAAACCCTCTGTGTCTGACAATTTATGGGTAAGCGATCATGTTGTAATAGCATTGTATCAAAAGCTGCTTTTCTTTGTAAACCCTTATATTTAATCCTTGTGACCAGCCGACGAGCTACATGCTTCCCAGGGAATTAATTTAAGATTGAAGATAAAAAAAGAGGGCAAAGTTAATGACATCAAAGAGAAAGCTCCTGAAAGAAGAAATAGTTTCAAAACGATTTTGACTGTTCTATAAAACAAATATAAGCTGCTGTAGAAAGAACTGGTGTAAAAGGAGGTTATTGCTTCTGACTCAGTCAAAATGATTTTTTTCTAGTTTATAACCTCAAATAATCTTGTAATAAATGTTTTAAGGTAAAAATTTTAATGGGAGCGTTGGGAATGACACTGACCAGTTTTACTGTTAGATCACAAAAAAGTTTTTAAAATATTGATCATGTAATTTTGGCAAGAGCAAATCATCACTTTTGATAGCATAAAATTTTTATACTAAATATGAGATTTCTAAATTAAAGCTTAGGCAAATGAAGGTTTCTTGGTGAGTTAGGTAAAAATCTAAGATAGAATTATTTACTAACAAGGAAATAAAATAATGGCATGAAACCACCAGGGGAAAATTTAAAAATAATAGTTTTGGCGAATGTTTTCCATTTTAAATAAAAATCTTGCCATGTAATGACTTATACCTATAGTGGAATTGAAGCAACATATTATTTACACACTTAATCTTATTTT
>SJYC01121821.1:0-35820 GCA_006408675.1 Madoqua kirkii
CTCTCGTGTTCCCTGCATTGGCAGGCAGATTCTTTACTACTAGTGCCATCAGGTTTGGCTAATTTCATTTGGTTTTAAGAAGTCTGCAGTCAGAAATTTCAACTAAAGTATGATCATTTCATCCTGATGCCTCAATAGGTATTAGAAGTTCCTGATGGTAATATCAACCTATTAGAAAAGACAGCATTATTCAAGACTTTTAGCGCTAAGGATATAAAGCCTCTTAATGTGCCTTGCAGGTGAGACAAAGACTTGGGTCAATTCACCGCTCGTTTTATTGTGGGAATGAGTCTGCGGAACTGGCTCACTGGGGGTTCCTGCAAATATAGTTGAGATTAGAGGTCAAAATTGGAAATTAGAAGGTCTGTTATATAAATGGGCAGATGCAACATTACCTTGTTGATCAGTTACCGAGTCTTAGGGCGAAAAGCAGCAACAACCACCTTGGATGCAGTTCACCGAAAGATATTGATTTTTTTTTTTTTTCAAGTTTGCCTCCTAAGGAGCCCTCAGGGCTGCCATGCAAGGTCAAGCAATAATTCACGTCGGGGAAGAGCCCCTAGAATAGAGTCAATGTCTGCTACTTTATCAGAGAGATAATCTCAGGAAAGGGCACCTGTATCAGTGAGTGTTCTCAAGTTGCAAGCTCTAAAATTGGACCCCAGTTAATTTAAAGCAGAAAAGGAGTTTATTGTAAGGGCATCAGAAAACACACAGAGTCTAGTGACAGACCAGAGAGCTGGGCTGGGGATAAAGGTCAGGAGAGATACAGAGTAGTTTGGGGGGAAGATTTATTACCTAACAACTTCCCTGTCTTTTCGGGGCAGGCTGCAGGGAACAAGACTGATTTTCTCTCTCTCTCTGGGCACCACACTAATCAAGACTGAAAGCCCTGGAGAGACCCTCCTGAGGACCTTTCCAGAGAACCAGGGACCCAGAGCATGTGAAGGGGAACGTACACCTGTGGGGCTGCAGGATGCAAGCAAGGAGGGAGGAGATGCTCGGGGAAGCCCTAAAATAAAAACACCAACTCACTCTGGAGTCTTTGTGCGTAAAATGGTTTCGTAAAAACTATTCTAATAAAACGTATTGGGTGGTCATTTCAAAAACACACTTTTGCCTTAAACAAGATTAATTTTATTGCTCCATGAACGCCGCTTTTAATCAGAAACCCAAAAGCCCCATGAAAGCTAGAAATTAGACTATTTCAGGCATGTTCCCATATTTGCATAATATCAATGAAATCCTTTGACTAGGTGGATAAGAAGGACCTATTTAGCATATCACAATGAATACCTATGACTAAAAATAAAAAAATCTGCAAACAAATAACACAGGAGCAGAAATCATTGTTGTGCTGGAATGGTGTTTACTGATTATTTGTAAAGTGAATACAAACTATGAAGAATAATCTGCATTCTATTTGTTGCATGATAATAGCTTTTAAAATGAACAACATTTGTGTCTCACATATAAAACCCTCTGTGTCTGACAATTTATGGGTAAGCGATCATGTTGTAATAGCATTGTATCAAAAGCTGCTTTTCTTTGTAAACCCTTATATTTAATCCTTGTGACCAGCCGACGAGCTACATGCTTCCCAGGGAATTAATTTAAGATTGAAGATAAAAAAAGAGGGCAAAGTTAATGACATCAAAGAGAAAGCTCCTGAAAGAAGAAATAGTTTCAAAACGATTTTGACTGTTCTATAAAACAAATATAAGCTGCTGTAGAAAGAACTGGTGTAAAAGGAGGTTATTGCTTCTGACTCAGTCAAAATGATTTTTTTCTAGTTTATAACCTCAAATAATCTTGTAATAAATGTTTTAAGGTAAAAATTTTAATGGGAGCGTTGGGAATGACACTGACCAGTTTTACTGTTAGATCACAAAAAAGTTTTTAAAATATTGATCATGTAATTTTGGCAAGAGCAAATCATCACTTTTGATAGCATAAAATTTTTATACTAAATATGAGATTTCTAAATTAAAGCTTAGGCAAATGAAGGTTTCTTGGTGAGTTAGGTAAAAATCTAAGATAGAATTATTTACTAACAAGGAAATAAAATAATGGCATGAAACCACCAGGGGAAAATTTAAAAATAATAGTTTTGGCGAATGTTTTCCATTTTAAATAAAAATCTTGCCATGTAATGACTTATACCTATAGTGGAATTGAAGCAACATATTATTTACACACTTAATCTTATTTTGATTTACTCTAATTTATCTGATATTGGCAGCCTGTTAGATGATAATTTAAAAATCCGCTGCTTCTGAAATTGCTTTAGGAAACCTTCCTAATGGTAATTTTATTCCCCAGAATAATTTAACTTTCCATTTAAAATGCACCTGTAAACACGGTGAAGTGTGTATGGCAACAGAAGATGTTTATGTTCATGTAGAATGATAATTTCCTTAATGGACAGCAATACTCTGCTTCATATTTTATGGTGATGGAGAGGGATTAAAATTACTGTTTATGGCAGGTTCCTTTTGGGCTTCCCTGGTGGCTCAGATGGTAAAAAAATCCTCCTGCCATGCAGGAGACCTGGGTTTGATCCCTGGATCAGAAAAATCCCCTGGAGAAGGGTAATGGCTACCCACTCCAGTTTTCTTGCCTGGAGAATTCCATGGACAGAGGACCCTGGTGGACTACAGTCCATGGGGTTGCAAAGAGTCATACATGACTGAGGAACTAACACTGTCCTTTTTTTCATAGGTGCCTTCTATGTTTTGTGTTAAAACAAGGAGTTTTAAGAGTTTAAAACTTTAAAAGAAAAAATTCACAGGAGTGCCTTCATGGAGGCACAGTGAAATTATGACATCACATTTCATCGCCTCTCACTCATATTCCAGTCCAAGCTACTTGCCCAACATGGTTGCATTTTCAAAAACTTACATCTGGCTTTATTCTGGGAAAGTGGGCAGCACTGGTTCTTTCTTGGAAGCATGGTGGTCTGTTTTTGAATCTTTGCTCCATTCCTGAGAGATGGAACCCTTCCCTGCCTTAGATTCTTCATTGACTTCACTGCTGGAAGCTTTATTCTACAAGGAGGTAATGCCGGCAGAGTCCTCAAGTCTGCCGTCTGTTGAAGAAAGGAGGGGATGATGGAGAATCTTCCAAGGAAAGATGGTGTTAGGAACACAGTGATGGTCCTTTCAGAACAGAAAAGTTCTGGGGATGGGGTTACCTCCAAGCCTCTGAGGGTGCTTTCTGACTTGTTCAGTCCCTATGTTGTGTCCAACTCCCTGTGACCCCGTGGACTGCAGCACTCCAGGCTTCCCTTTTCTTTACCATCTCCTAGAGTTTGCTCAAATTCTTGTCAATTGAATCAGTGATGCCATCCAACCATCTCAGCCTCTGTTGCCTGCTTCTCTTCCTGCCCTCAATCTTTGCCAGCATCAGAGTCTTTTCCAGTGAATCGTCTTTTCACATCATGTGGCCAAAGTATCATAGCCTCAGCTTCAGCATTAGTCTTTCTAGTGACTATTCAGGGTTGATTTCCTTTAGAATTGACTGACTTGATCTCCTTGCAGTCCAAGGGACTCTCAAGAGTCTTCTCCAACACCCTGGTTCATAAGCATCTTCGTTTCTTTGGTGCTTAGCCTTCTTTATGGTCCAGCTCTCATAGTATAGAAAAACCATAGCTGAGTGTTCTCTGCCAATCTTTATAGGACTGAAGTGTCTAAATCTATCCTTGCAAATGTGGGAAAAGGTTCAGATGTTGGGGAGAAAATAAATTCCAGATGATGGCTTTCAGGAGAATCCCAGGGTCAGCCTGTGATGGAGGAAGGTAGAGAAGACTTCATGCCTAAAGTGTCTACTGTAGGTGCTTAATCAAGTTTGGAAGAGAAGAGCCCACACTTCCAAATCATGGGGTTTTGCAGTCGATTGGAGGCAAAGGATAATAGTGGCCCAGAGAATCTCTTACCCTGTGCTTTTTATTTTGTTGGAGCATTGCAGCCCAGTTGGTTATGGCCCAGTTGGTAGGATATGTTTATCCTGGGAATTTGACTTTGTGGACTGGAGCAAATTTATGCAGATAAAACTGCTGAGGCAGAAACCCTTCAGAAATGGGCCAGGGCTCCTGGCTGGCCCATGGGCATCGTAGTTGTCCAGCACAGGAAGAAACCTTCAGCTGTGGTGACTGGAGGTGGGCTTATTGACAAGATGCAAATTAGCATACTTCTCCACCCTAGACTATTAGCATAAAGTAATTTCAGAAGTTATTTGTGAAGTGTTTTTTTTTTAAGCCATTCATCTGACCAAGATTTGAACCAAGAGTATGACACATATCTGTCCTCAAGCATGTCATAATTTTATACGAAAAAAATAAGATAGAGATTGAGGCAATTCCAGTATTAATGTTATATTCATGGAATATAAAGAAAGTAGAATTCATGTAAAAAAGAGCTATTCCTGGTTGAAGTGAATTGCAAAGAAAATGTATTAGGGTCTCTGCAAGAAACAGAAGGTACCTTTGAAATGGGTTATTGAAGAGGGTTTAATTAAGACACTGGTTACAGAGATGGAGCTGGGGTTAAGATACGCTGACAGGGAATGCGGGAGCACCCATCCACCCCTTGGAACTGGAGGGAAGAGTCATAGGAAGGGAATCAGTCATAGGAACCACTGCTTTCTTTTTGTTTATTTTCCTTTTCTTTTTCCCCCAAGCTTTAAATGTTTTCTTTTGTATTGGGGATAGCCAATTAACAATGTTATGATAGTTTCAGGTGGATAGCAGAGGGACTCGGCCATACAAATACATGTATCCATTCTTCCCCGAACTCTCCCCATCCAGGCTGGCTCATAACACTGAGCAGAGTTCCCTGCGCTCTACAGTAGGTCCTTATGGGAACCACTACCTTAGATGAATTCAGCTGGTGCTGAACCAGAGCCTTCAGGAATGGAGGCTGTGGATGAAAATGCCACACTCTCTGTCCCTGGGCCTTCTGACCTCCTCCTGATGCCCTTTCCGAGCCACTCAACCGGAAGGAACCTGTGAGAACTCCTGTGTGATTGGCTTCCAGGTCAGGGAGGGTGGGTTTGGAGGAGCTGGTGGAGAATATCTAGCACAGGGTGTAAGTTTTTATTTCCTTATCTGGCTGCACTGGGTCTTTGTTGCGGCATGTGGAATCCTTAGTTGTGGCACATGGAATCTTTAGTTGCAACTAGTGGGATCTAGTTGACTGTGGATTGAACCCAGACCCTCTGCATTAAGAGTGCAGAGTCTTAGCCACTGGAAAGTCCCTCGCACAGGCTTTATATAAATGTTCGAAGTGCATAAAAAATTTACATTCCATTCCATGTGATGATGAATGGTTAAAGGCCCAATGGATCATACGTGATTTGCGCAGATGATGTTTAGTTGGTAAAATCTTAATCTTGTCTCTCATTCTTCTGGCTAGGTAATCAGAGGAATTTGTCATCCACTGTTTTCCTGACACTACAAAGCTCTTTGAGACTCTGTAGCGATCCTAAGCACGTATAGAATTTAGGGTGGAAGTCTCCTGACATTCCTCAGTGTAGGAAAGAAGGATGGGTACTGGGCTAGCTATGGAGACATTACTGCTGCTGCTGCTGCTAAGTTGCTTCAGTCGTGTCCGACTCTGTGCGACCCCATGGACGGCAGCCCACCAGGCTCCCCATCCCTGGGATTCTCCAGGCAAGAGTACTGGAGTGGGGTGCCATTGCCTTCTCCAGAGACATTAAGCTACAATAACCTCTCTTCATTGCTTTTTTTTTTTTCTCTGAATTCTACTCTTAAAAGTTGTGAAGTTACTAGAAGCTGTGCCATGGTAAGCTTTAAAAATGCTGAGGAATCCTGTGAACAGACTAGGGCCATCACATTTGAGTGGAATTGAAGACCTCAGACAGAGGCAGAGAGACCATATAGCTCAAGGTGGTTGTAATGTTCTCCTTTGAGTGTGGCGACCTCATGAATTGTTCATATATAGAGGTTTTTTCCCCTCTTTGCCTCTGTTATTTATAGGCATGCTGTTAACTCATAGTTTTAGTATATTACTCAGTGGAGTATCGTGGGCTACTTTAAATTTCAGAGATGCTGCAGAAAGCCATTTTTAATTTGAGAAATAAGATAAAAGTGTACCCAATGTAACACAAGGGAGAAATGTTCTTAGGTAAATAATTTAAGTATCCTGAGAAAATAACTCAGGACATGATAGAACAGTATTAAGGTGCTGGAAGAACGTTTTTATTATTCAGAATAACTTCTGAATAATATCATTTTGTGTGTCTCTCTTAAATATGCAATAATGAAAATATGACCTTTAAAATATGTGACAACGAAATGAAGCTAGTGAGGAATCATGCAAGGAAGCCTTGTAGTTTCATATGGACTGAATCCAACAAATAGTGATACCAGGCAGGGGTGATAAATACAGGTATTTGGTTCTAGGCATAAAGGATACTGTTACACAGGAAGGCAGCCATGCATCACCTTTATCCTAAAAAGAAAGCATTACAAAATATGCTTTTAATTCAGCTCAGATACAGTTTGTGTGCTAAATCAGATATTTGTGCTAAATAATGTGTTAGTTGCTCAATCGTGTCTGACTGTGACCCCTTGGATAGCCCGCCAGGCTCCTTTATACATTGAATTCTCCAGGCAAGAATACTGGAGTGGGTTTCCATTTGCTCCTCTAGGGGACTTTTCTGACCCAGGGATCAGGAACCTGGGAACCTGACCCGGGAACCTGGGTCTCCCGCGTTGCAGGCAGATTCTTTACCGTTTGAGCCACCAGGGAAGCCCAAAACAGAAAGTTGATGCTGACTAGCTTCTTAAATCTTAGTAATCCGAAGCTGAAATAATTGTTGCGCTGTGTTTAGTAAGTAAAGTGGATGAAAAATGTTAGGGTGTGTGTGACAGCTGAGATCTAATCGTCCTCTTCCTTATTGAAAAGGGTTGTGAAATATATAAAAGGACACAAACTTGTGCCATAAATAATTACTTAAAAAAATTCTGTGTATGTGTTTAACAAAGTGAGCCAAATGATTTCCTTGGGTTATTTTCTCACTTCCATCTAAGTCAAAGCCAGTTCAGTAACAGTGTTTGTCCTTTCGCTCCTTTCATTATCAGCTGCTTGTATCAGAAGTGTAGACTAGGATGGGTCACATATTGTCTTGGCCTGGTTTTACTCTTTGGAGGTGCTAGGGAACAGAGAGTGATATTCAGTGCTCTCTGTCATTGTTAGCCACTCAGTCATGTCTGACTCTGCAACCCCATGGACTGTAGCCTGCCAGGTTTCTCTGTCCATGGGATTCTCCAGACAAAAATACTGGATTGGGCTGCCATTTCCTTCTCTAAGAGATCTTCCCAACCCAGGGATCGAACCTGCAGCTCCTGAATTGCAGGCAGATTCTTTACCATCTGATCCACCAGCAAAGCCTGCTCTGAAAGTCATGGTCCTCTAATTCATACAGTGCAGATGGTGAATTGATGTGCTGGGGAGACATTTCTGGAGAAAAACAGAAAATACCCAAACTCTCTTTTTCAATTGTTCATGCTGTCATCTCTGTAAGCATGAAATACTACTTTATAATTCTGTGTGAATAAAATAAAATGATCAGAGTAGTTTTCCTGATTATATGTAAGTAAATGCTGTATAGGTTTTTGCTTATCTTGTTTACTTGGACCAAGCTTAAACGTGCCAGTGTGTTATTAAATGAACCTCTGCACCTCATTCTATTTAAATGTTGCTGTGTATGGTGAGTTTCTGGGGGACCTGTCCATTGAGAAATAATGGATGTCAAGAAGAGAATGGCTAAAGGAAAGAAAATTTACTTAATTTTTAGAGGGAGAAAAACTGTTTCTTCCATCCCTCTCACTGATGAGTCCAGTGTGACTAAATTCAGGGGTAATTTCAGTGGGATTCAGAGACGACTTCCTGCTCTCTCTGCTGCTCTGTACACACACTGACAGTTTCCATCTTGTATGCTAACCATAGTCTGACTGGAATAATTCATAAGTGCAGATTGTGAAATGATACAGCTCCACAATGACACAGTCAGAATCACCAGTTAATAATATCCTGAGATATTTCCACATTTACTTGCCAATGAATGACTGCATCTTTAATGCTGATTTTTATCCTGTTCTGTTTTTAGATTTCAAATACCAGGTTTCAGAACTCCTAAATGCTCTGTAATTTAAATTAGTTTTAAATACTTGGAGACATTTTTGTCTTTCTGTGTTATGTGTGTTTAGTTGGGTTAGTTGCGTCTGGCTATTTGCAACTCCATGGACTGTAGCCCACCAGGTTCCTCTGTGGAATTCTCCAAGCAAGAATACTGGAGTGGGTAGCCATGCCCTCCTCCAAGGAGCCTTTCCTACCCAGGGATCAAACTCAGGATCTCCTGTGTTGCTGGCAGATTCTTCATTGTTTGAGTCACCAGGGAAGCCCTTTCTGGGTTATGCTTTGATGCTAACTTAATAAGCATTAGCTTAACAATGCAAGAGGCTTAGTCTAAAATGTCATGACTTCAGGGTATAAAGCTGGAAATCAGTTTCTCAGTCTGTTCCACATGGAACACTGAATAAGTATTTCCTCAGTGTTTATAATACACAGACTGTTTTATTAGGTACAGTGAGGTACAGAAAATAAATTGGACTGATGTAACTTACAACTTAGTCTGTGAGACAGATTAAGTATGATGCTTTTATAATCTGAAATAGTAAATTCCAGAAGAGTTAAAGATGTGATTACTCGCTGAACACACCTAGTGAGGATGTATTTTGTGCAGCACCCTGCTGGACATATAGGAATTGTGTTTACATGGCTTTGGGTGTCAAGAAGTCTAGGGAAGGGTTCCTGAAGAAGACGATGGTAGACCTGAGCTGAGTTGCACCATGGTGATGGTGAGCCTTTGGGGAAGGGACCAGATGCCAGGGGCTGTGCTCTGTCATAACCAAGTTCAGGGGCAAGATGGTGGGGTGAGAAGAGCAGACAGGGAAGAGGGAATTGTCAAGTATTCTTGGAGATGGAATGCCCAGGGGAGACTGGACACGTATTTAGAAAGGTTGCTTAGAGGCATGATTCAGAAGAAAGTGAAGGGAAATATTATATATTATGTACTTAGCAGACTTTAATATTAGTAATATTTAGTAGACTATAATAGTTGTTATATAATATTATATGGTATAACTATACAGTAAGGAGTTTAGACTTTAAAGGCAGTGGAGGAGGGGGACACTGGATTCTTGAGCAAGATGGTGACATGATCTGAGTAAGATTAATCTGGGCATCACAGGATTTATTCTTATTCATTGTATCATTAGGGCTTCCCCGGTGGCTCAGATGGTAAAGAATCTGCCTGCAATGGGGGAGACCCAGGTTCAATCCCTGGGTTGGGAAGATCCCCTTGAGAATGGAATGGCCACCCACTCCAGTATTCTTGCCTGGAAATTTCATGGACAGAGGAACCTGGAAGGCTACATACAGTTCATGGGCTCGAAAAGAGTGGGACGCAACTAAGCACGCGTGCATACACATTTATATTGTGCTCATTAAAGTTGTAATTAGTAGCTAGTACCCAAAGAAATCATTTTCTTAGTTCATATGGGTGGTTTATTCTCAGTGTTTTTTACATGAATAATATGCCTTCCTAAGAAGGGTTTATTGACCTTGTTGGTGATCAACTGTTACCCTTTATCATTGTACCGCGAAAAGCCCAATTAATTGTCAGCTCTATTATTTTTCTACATTCAGGAAGCTTAGATTTTACCAGATGAATTGACACGCTCTTTGCTGAACCGTTTGCCCCATGGGTGCAATCAGGATCTTTTATTTACAGCTGTGAAATGTCATGTCACTCAAAGTAAAGTCTGAGTTATGATAGATGACCAGAAGCAACAGGCAGCCGACAGCTGTCTGCTCTTTCTGTCTGGAAAAGCACATGTAAGTAGATGTAGATTCAAAATGGCCTTCTGGTCATTGGTGGCCCCCAGCATGGAGCAGAAGCTGCATTTCTGTAAGGCCATGTGTTAGTTGTTGAGAATGGGTTTTGAAGGAAAATCATCTTTGAAACTGTGGTTCGGTTCTGAGGCCAGCTCGCAAAGTGCCTGTGTAACCACTATGCCTTCTTCCATTGCTCTGCCCTGTGTGTTATTTATATTACTACATCCGTCACATTGCATTTTCCTGCTTTCATTGGTTGGTTTTGTTTATGGTTGAGAATTCCCTATGAGCAGGATGGTGTGTTTTAGAAAGGACTCAAGCCTATTCCTGGAACCTAGGAGTCACTGTGAATTTTCCTTTTAGTGGATGAAAGTATAATGTCTAGTAGGTTTTATGGATGGGAGAATTAGACCATAAAGAAGGCTGAGCACCAAAGAATTGATGCTTTTGAACTGTGGTGCTGGAGAAGACTCTTGAGAGTCTCTTGGACAACAAAGAGATTAAAACAAACAGTCAATCCTGAAGGAAATCAACCCTGAATATTCGTGGGAAGGGCTGATGCTGAAGGTGAAGCTCCAGTGCCTTAGCCACCTGATGCGAAGAGCCAACTCATTAGAAAAGACCCTGATGCTGGAAAAGATTTAGGGCAGGAGAATGGGGTGACTGAGAATGCGATGGTTGGATGGCATCACTGACTCAAAGGACATGGATCTGAGCAAACTCTAGGAGATGGTGATGCTGCAGTCTGTGGAGTTGCAGAGCTGGACATGACTGAGCCACTGAACAACAACAAAGGTTATAAATAGAGTAATTAGGGATGTTCCTGGTGGTCCAGTGGTTAGGACTGTGTGTTTCCACTACAGCGGGTGAGGGTTTGATCCCTCTCTGGGAACTAAAATCCTGCATGCAGCAGTACGTGGCCAAAAAATAATGATAGATAATAAAAAGAATAATTGCACCCAAAGTCTTGGAAGGTATTATAGTGGATGTGGCATTAGCACTGGGCTTTGGAAAACCAGGTGGTTCTCAGAAATGCAGACTCAGGTTGGGGGCAGGAAGGAGGAATCAAGCTCAAAGAGAAAGGGGACTCATATGAGTAGGGAGAGGGAAAGGAAGAGATGGATTGAAATTTTCAAAAATGAGAAGTGTAGGGACTTCCCTGGAGGTCAGGTGGTTAAGCCTTTGCCTTCCAGTGCAGGGGGTGTGGGTGAATGAGAGGTGTTGTTGGAACTGTATTGTGTTCTAAAGAGAAATGTGGTGGTCATGCCAGATCTTAGAAAGCCTGAGGACCTGGGCAGTTTTCGGTAGGCACTGTGTGTCCCAGAAAGCCTCAGGGTTCAGTTGGCTTGGGCATGGCTGGCTTCCACTGTGCCATCTAACGATGGAGCCTGGGCCCTGCGGTCCTGGAGGCTTGGCGACTTGTGTTCTGGGGGTGGAGTCTTCCCCAGGCTTGTAGGACTCCTCCTCTTGCCATATTGCCTTTCCTTTGTGTTGTCAACTTCCCTTAAATCTGAAGACTCATCAGCCCCAGATCACAGGAAGTGTGTGCATTGTTGTCTTAATAAATCCCATATGTCTCGTGTTGCTGGAGTCATTTTCCATCCTGCAAGATGTCACCAGAAAATGCAGATGACTCTTCCTCATGAAGAATGCGCTTTGGATAACACTTTGAATTTGATCAGGTGGGGACAGCGAATCATAGAGAAAGCCTAGGAAACTGCTTTCTACAACAGTGTTAAATCCAGAGGGGACACAACAGTGCCTGAGAACGTGTTCCTGGAAGGTTGCAGCTCTTTTATAGAATGTGGGAAGTTTCCAGTGGCCAGAATAAATACGTTTAAAACAGTATTTTAAAAATTGAAGTTGAAAAAAGAACTTTAAAGAAAGGAGACAGAAGTGTAGCTGTTCCTGAAAGCTTCCTGAGAGCAGCCTTTGTGCTGGGTTTTTCCTAAATGCTTTAATCCAGGCAGTAGTCCTGTGCTGGAGGGTTGCATTATCCCCGTTTTGCAGATGAAGAGTAGCTTGACCAGCAGGAGGGAAGTGCTCACAAGAGGCAGAGTCAGGGCTTGAACCCAGGTCAGCTGACTCCAGAGGATACTGTTGCCTAGTTAATTAGGTGGTCAGAGTCCATCCTATAAGAGTTGCTAGCAAGACACAGACACCAAAATGGGTCCCACAACCTGTGAGTTATTCAAAAAGATGCATGCACCCCTATGTTCCCAGCAGCACTGTTTTTTAATAGACAAGTCATGGAAGCAGCCTAAATGTCCATTAACAGATGAATGGATAAAGGTGATGTGATACATATATATATATACACACACACACAAACATACACACACACACACACACACACATATATATATATGGTGAAATAATGCCTTTTGCAGTAACATGGGTGTACCTAGAGATTATTCTATTGAGTGAAATAAGTCAGACAGAAAAAGATAAATATCATATGATATCACTTATATGTGGAATCTAAAAGAAAATGATGCAGGTGAACTTATTCACGAAGCAGAAATAGATTCACAAACACAGATAACAAACTTATCGAAGGGGAAAGGGGGGAGGGGAAAATTAGGAGTTTGGAATTGACATATACACATGACAATGTATAAAGTAGACAACCAACAGGGACCTACTGTATGGCACAGGGAACTCTACTCAATATCTTGTAATAATTTATAATGGAAAAGAATCTGAAAAAGAAAATGTGTGTGTGTAACTGAATCACTGTGCTCTGCACCTGAAACTAACATATCATTGTAAATCGACTAGACTCCAGTTTAACAAAGAAGAAAAGTGATTTTTAAATGTCAGGCTGGTTCTAATAATGCGTTCCCCTTTTCTGTTGTGGGTTTTGTCTACAGGAGCCCAGTGAAGCATGAGGTAAGGGCTCCCTTGGTGGATAGAGGTGGGCTGCCCCCCAATCATTTGTGCCACTGTATCGGGTGCCAGTCGGTGATGCTCAGCCTCGTATGGGATGTGCCGGGGCTGTTGGGGTGTGTACACTGCTGTGCAGTCATTTCTGAACGTTTTGAGTGCATTTAGCCTTCCGGTAAGTTTATGACAACTTACCTGATCTTTCTATGCATCGTCATGTAATTTTAAGCTTTAAGAATGCCCTGGTATATTGACGTATCATTTACTTTTTGATTTCCTTGGTATTTCTCCTTTAGAGTTTACCTACTTCATAGCGCTTTCATTTAGAGTGAGCGTCTCAGAACGTTGGCTTTTGGAAAGTTAGAGGAGTTGTGGCGTGAGGTGCCACGCTGCCGATAAGGTGGCTCAGCTCTGTGGTCCACACCTAGTGGTCACCCTCCCGTCAAAGGGTGGCTTCACTGGATACCTTCACTGAAGTACCTGGGTTTTGACAGGAATATTGACTTTGCTGTCATGATGGTTTGAAGATAAACAGGGGAAAGTGTTGCTTAAACTCCTTAATATAAAATAGTTCTTATAGAAGTTCCTTTCCCAGGGCCCCGATGACACTGACAGCGTTATTAATACTTTCAATAGCTACTGTCAACGATCATTTGATATCAGTTTAATCATTTCCCTGGTTATGCTGCCTTTTTAGCACAATCATTTAAATATCCCAAAAGACTGGGTTGATTATTCCTCACCAAGGAGATTCATTTTAAAGTCAAGAAAATTGCATCACTTGTAACATCAGCTTTGCCTTTTCCAGGATTCTCCTTTAAATCAAGTCATTATAACTTACTGTTCTGACACTTAGTTATAGATCTATTTTGACTTGTTTTGTTTCCTAACAGGATTATGAAGAGTTCTTTTGCAAATTAGGCCTTCAGAAAATGAAAACAACCATGTTTCCCCAATTCTAACAACACTCAAAAGTTTTAGCGCACAACATCTCAATTTTAATTTTCTTCTATAGAATCAGATTTCCAGACTAGATTTCTTTTCATGCATGATAGTCTGTTGTATCTGTGCTACAGATAATTGTTTGCATCAGATTTGTCACTTTCTGGCATATTTTGAAATAGTAAGGCATTGGAATGTGTAAATGTTTCATTAGCTACAGAAGGTGCAAATGTAGCGTGTAAAGATGATTGGAAAACTCCTAAGAGCATCTGTGTTTTCATAGTTACCAGTTCACGCTGGTCAGCCTGTTGCTGGATCTTTTTTATGCCTGTTTCTATGCAGAGCCCGTTCACGGGGCTGTCCTAACGGTGCAGGCTTTATGTTTATGGATGATCCATAGACACACAAACAAGGAATTGAAGCAGCAGTATTTCATTCTTAAGCTGAATGGTGGCAGGCATAATTACTGAGGCTAACATCTGGAGTAGTTTATTAAAAGGAAACCTGCCAAGATTGTTAGCATATACCAAACAGCATTATCCGTATGCACTGTTTAATCTCTGTTGAATGCTGGGGTGTGTTCATATGAAAGGAAATGGCTAACATCCAGCAGAGCATCATGGCCAACACGATACCTTTCCAGAGTAGATTTTGCTTTAGCTAGATGGAGCAGTTTGCTAGAGATTTTCAAGACCATGAGCATAACCCATCTGGAGGGTTTCTCGATAGGCCACAAGTACCTGGTTACTTGGTCTTCTCAGAATTAAAAGGCACCCTGCCTTAAAGTCTGGCGTGCTCAGTTGCGTCCAAGTCTTTTGTGACCCATGGACTGTAGTCCACCAGGCCCACTGACCATGGTATTTCCCAGGAGAGAATACTGGAGCGGGTTGCCATTTCCTCCTCCAGGGGATCTGCCTGACCCAGAGATCAAACCCACGTCACTTGCTTCTCCTGCATCTGCAGGCAGATTCTTTACCACTGAACCACTTGGGAAGCCCATAGGTATCTATATCTGTATTTATTTCTATTGTTTTCACTTAGCCACTCAGTTGTGTCCAGCTCTTTGCAACCTCATGGACTATAGCTGATGGAATTCTCCAGGCAAGTTCGCTGGAGTGGGTAGCCGTTGCTTTCTCCCGGGGATCTTTCAGACCCAGGTATTCAACCCAGGTCTCCTACACTGCAGGTGATTCTTTACCCTGTGCCACCAGAAAAGCCAATTTATGTACATCAAAGTGGCTGTACGTGGGCTGTTAGTACTGTGTGGTTTCAAAATATTCTTCTTGATTGTCTCTATTTTGTTATATTTCCAAAGTTAGATTATAATATTTTATAAGAAAAAGAAGAAAACATCATGTTGAAGGAAACACCCAAGACACCATTGTGAGTATTATACAGTATTGACCTGTATGCAGGTCAAAAAGCAACCGTTAGAACCAGGCATGAAACAATGGACTGGTTCCAAATTGGGAAAGGAGTACATCAAGGCTGTATATTGTCACCCTGCTTATTTATGCAGAGCACATCATGTGAAATGCTGCACTGGATGAAGCACAAGCTGGAATCAAGATTGCCAGGAGAAATATCGATAATCTCGGACATACAGATGACACCACCCTTATAGCAGTAAGTGAAGAGGAACTAAAAGGCCTCTTGATGAAGATGAAAGAGGAGGGTGAAAAAGTTGGCTTAAAATTCAGCATTCAAAAAACTAAGATCTGGCATCCAGTCCCATCACTTCTTGGCAAATAGATGGGGAAACAGTGCTAACAGTGACAGACTTTATTCTCTTGTGCTCCAAAGTCACTGCAGATGGTGACTGTAGCCATGAAATTAAAAGATGCTTGTTCCTTGGAAGAAAAGCTATGACAAACCTAGACAGAGCGGAGACATAACTTTGCCAACAAAGGTCCGTCTAGTCGAAGCTATGGTTTTTCCAGTGGTCATGTATGGATGTGAGAGTTGGACTGTAAACAAGACTGAGTGCCAAAGAATTGGTGCTTTTGAACTGTGGTGTTGGAGAAGACTTTTGAGAGTCGCTTGGACTGAAAGGAGATGAATCCAGTCATTCTAAAGGAAACCAATACTGAATATGCATTAGAGGGACTTATTCTGAGGCTAAAGCTCCAATATTTTGTCCACCTGATGCAAAGAGCAGACTCATTGGAAAAGACCCTGATGCTAGGCAAGATTGAAGGCAGGAGGAGAAGAGGATGGCAGAGGACAAGATGGTTGGATGGCATCACTGACTCAATGGACGTGAGTTTAAGGAAGCTCCAGGAGATGGTGGTGGACAGGGAAGTCTGGTGCGCTGCTGTCCAGTGGATCGCAGAGTCAGAGGTGACTGAGTGATTGCACAACAACAGCAACAAAAATGTAGTTGATCATATGCAGCAAGTTCACAGTACTGGTGATTGGCAGAGTGCAATCAACTGTCTCTAGTTTTTCCATTGATTGTAAAGATTAAGTTGGAGTTACTTCTGCATTTTAAATTCCAGTAAATAATTTTAACTTTGTAAATAAGGTTCTTTAAAAACTCAAAAGGATAGAAGAGTACTGTATTGATTATTCCATATATAGAATGCATGAATCTCATTTCTCTTTATAATTCTCTAATCCTATAATTCCTCTTATGTGCTTCTTTTCTTTCTCCACACCAAAGGACATTGATTTGGGTCCAGATAACGGAAAAGTGACATATGGTGATCATATAGTGATTATAGGCACGAGGGTGTGAGAGATGTCAAAAACAGAGGCATTAATTGAGGGGTTTTAGTTTTTTTTTGGTGAGGGCTAGATTTTTTTTTTCTCCCCTCACACACATTTTAAAATAATTCAAGAGAGGTGCCTGTTGCAGATAGAAGGTAACTTTAAAAGGGTTGGAAGCCACGATTCTAATGTGAAGAGACACACTGTCCCAGTGGAACAAAATGCAAACTACATCCTTGTTCTTGCCAATAAATAAGCAAGATTGCTTCTACCTGTGTGAAAAAGATTATCCTGAAAAAGATGCTACACATACTGAGAATTTTGAGAGTGTTAGGAATGAGTTATGGTCTAAAACAGAAAAAATATGGAAAGGAACTATAATTATTAGCCATCTTTGCCTTCAGACTTCCCAAAGAAATAATTTTTTTTTTGAAGCTAGCCATGTACAATGTTTTAAGATTTGAGAGTAGAGAAAAAATGGAGTAGTCAATATAAAATTTGACTTTTAAGGCAGTAATTTGTAAGTCATTGGTAATTGGTGACTCCAGGTGCCTGAATTCCTTTGGAGATTATTGTGGAATCTGTTTTAAAAATCCACCTTGTGTCTGAGCAAGCATTTGTAAATCTCCTTGTAGGCAAATACAAAGCACTGTTAATTACTTGAGACCCTATCCCTTTGATTTGGTATTATACAACTTAAAATTATAAAGGAAAGAAAAATATATTGTATCTCCTACAAACAGCGTTTTAAAACAACTCACAGGAACTTTACTTCTGGATCTTTAAGGAAAATGTAAATTGACATCCAGTGCCAGCTACCTAAAAATATACTGTGTCATTCTTTTCAGGATATGTCTCAAATTCCTTGTGTTAACTGTGATTTAGAGAGAGAAATAGAAAAAGTGGCGTTCATTCTTAACTGGGAAACCCAAAACTAGTCTGGCTCTACTAAACACTAGGCATATGACTTGGAAAATTGCTTATCTTCTTTGAGTTCAGTTTTTTTCCTGTTATGTGAGACGGTGGAATTTATTGGTAGGTGATCTTAAAAGTCCTTGCTACTGCAATATTCTATTAATATTTGTGTGTTTGGACACACCCTATCTATTTTCCAGCAAGAATTACCTTAGCACTAGAATATTGTTGATCTTCTTTATTCAGCTTTTGAGTTGGCTTTCAGAAAGCATAGAGTAAGATTTTTAAGTAGTGATTATCTGGACTATAGAAATATAAATTAAACAGGGAGTCAAGAATATGTATTTTTGGTAGTATATCAGACTTTCACAATATCATATTGAGAAGCTTAATTGTAATCAAATAATGTTCCCAGTCTGTGTTTAACTATACATCAGCTCAGTGGATGGTTCATAAAGGGTATAATTGACAGCTAGTAAAACCCTTGCAAAATGAATCAGCTTTTAACTTCGTATTAAATTATCCTTTTCTAGAAGACTGAAAACTATAATCAAGTCCTTTCTGTGTAATTTGCGATAGATTACTACTCTAAGAGAATAACATCCTTTGTTAAAAAGGCTTTTCTGTTATTGGCTTGTGGCGTCCCCTCCGCTCACTGAATTAAAGCATTCAACCTGCTGTCTGATGCCCAGAGCTTTTCACCTGAACACTTTTACAATGAGGGCATAATGAATGTTGAAACTGGTATAGTTTATTTAAAATAAGCTTAGATTAGCTCACTACTGCTGTTCTTGACCTCCAGAGAGAGAAAGGAAAACAAGTTCCTTAGTAGAGATGGAATTTTTATCAAACGCTTTAAAGCTTAAACTGTACAGGTGATACTTGTAGCCTCCTACCGCTTGTTTCTCTTTATTTCTCAGGTCTACTTTTTAGGTGAGCAGGTATGGAAATTCTGACAGTTATAATGTGCCCGTTGTGTATCATATACACTAGAAAACAATGTAACAGTCAGTATGCTATACAGAAGAATTAGGAACTTAGAACTGCTCATTTATACATTTATCAAAAATAATATTAAACTTGATGTGTTTAGTATTGAACATACTATAGATGGAATGTTGAAAAATGCAACCAGGTTCCCTGCCTTCATGGAGGCTTTTCACAAAATTCAGCACCCATTCCTAACTTTGAGAAAAAACTCCATAAAATACGCATTGGTGATCAGTTCTTTAACATGAGCTAAACTATTTAGAGTGAAGAAATAAGGTCTACATCTTACCTCATGTTAAAGTGTAAGAAGTATGCCGCTAGCCTCCAAAGAAGGCAAGAGTGACGCCATCTTCACCTGTTTACCTTTCTTTGGGTGGTATTAGCCAATGAGATTAGGACAAGGAAAGATAATTAAAGGCAGAAGATCTGTGCTTGAGGAAGTGAAGGCTAGCTCTTTGCAGGTGATACCTGGAAAATCCAAAAGAATCAATGAGAAGACTAACACAAACAATAAAAAAAAATTATTAAAGTACCAGGATATATAATTTACTTAAAAAAATCAAACACTTGCTCATCAGACAATAACACAGAGAACATTTTATTTATGACAGCAACAATGTGCTTGGTCCCTCAGTCGTGCCTGACTCTGTGTGACCCCATGAAAAGTCACCCACCAGGCTCCTCTGTCCCTGGGATTCTCCAGGCAGGAATACTGGAGTGTGTTGCCATTTCCTTCTCCAAGATGACAGCAACAATAAGAACAAGAAACTATAGGACATTATAAACATTTCCTGGAAGGGCAGCAAGTAGATTTGAATAAATGGATAGTTATAATCTGTACTTGGAAGGATTGTTACGCTGTTTGGCTGCCCAGTCGTGTCTGACTTTTGGGATGCAATGGCCCCCTGGGCTCCTCTGCCCATGGGATTTCTCTGGTAAGAATACGGGAATGGGTTGCCATTTTCTTCTCCACTTGGATAGGATAACTAATCATAAAGATGTCATTTATGTTCAAGTTAATAAATTGAATGCAATCAGAAAAAGTGACTCACTTTTATTTTGAGCTGAACAGTTTGATCATCATGTTCACATAGAAACTAAACATACAAGAGTATCTAGGAAAACCTGAAAGGGGGAAAGAGTCATGGGGGGTTTCTTTTTCTGATATTAAGCCTCCACAGTGAAACAGACAGGTGCTAACACATCTGTTGGCTACTGAGGGGTGCGGACTAAAAATAGATCCTAGAACACATGATAATTCAGTGTTCTGAAAGTAGATTCTCCAATCTGAGAGAAGACAGACTTAAACATTTTAGACTTTATTAATATTGTTTTTCAGCTCAGTTCAGTTCAGTCGCTCAGTCGTGCCTGACTCTTTGCAACCCCATGAATCACAGCACGCCAGGCCTCCCTGTCCATCACCATCTCCTGGAGTTCACTCAGACTCACATTCATCGAGTCAGTGATGCCATCCAGCCATCTCATCCTCTGTTGTCCCTTTCTCCTCTTGCCCCCAATCCCTCCCAGCATCAGAGTCTTTTCCAATGAGTCAACTCTTTGCATGAGGTGGCCAAAGTACTGAAGTTTCAGCTTCAGCCTCAGTCCTTGTAATGAACACCCAGGACTGATCTTTAGGATGGACTGGTTGGATCTCCTTGCAGTCCAAGGGACTCTCAAGAGTCTTCTCCAACACCACAGTTCAAAAGCATCAATTCTTTGGTGCTCAGCTTTCTTCACAGTCCAACTCTCACATCCATACATGACCACAGGAAAAACCATAGCCTTGACTAGATGGACCTCAGTCTGCTTAATAGTGGTAAAATACACATAACATAAAATTTACCATCTTAAACATTTGTTTGGTGTATAGTTCAGTAGTGTTAAATGTATTCACACTGCTGTGACCAGTTGCCAGAACTCTTCATCTTGTGAAACTGAAACTGTCTATACTTTAAGTAAAGACTGCTTATCTCCCTCTTCCCTCCCCTCCAGCCCCTGGCAATCACAATTGTACTTTGAGTGTCTTTGGAATTTGGCAACTCTAACTGCCTCATCTAAGTAGAATCATACAGTAGTTGTCTTTCTCTGATTAGTTTATTTTGCTTAGCACAATGTCCTCAAAGTTTATCCTTGCTGTAATGTGCATTAGCCTTTTGAAGACTGAATAATACTCTATGACAGATTTTATTTTCTCAGGCTCCCTTCAGGACAGAAGGCGCTTGCTTCTTGGAAGGAAAACTATGACAAAGCTAGACAGCATATTAAAGAGCAGACACATCACTTTGCTGACAAAGGCCCATATAGTTAAAGCTATGGCTTTTCCATTAGTCATGTATGGATGTGAGAGTTGGATGACAGTAAAGAAGGTTGAGTGCCACAGAATTGATGCTTTCAAACTGTGCTGTTAGAGAAGACTCTTGAGAGTCCCTTGGACAGCAAAGAGATCAAACCAGTCAATCCAAAAGGAAATCAGTCCTGAATATTTATTGGGAGGACTGACGCTGAAACTGAAGCTCTGTTACTTTGGTCACCCGATGTGAAGAGCTGACTCATTGGAAAAGACTCTGATGCTGGGAAAGATTGAGGGCAGAAGGAGAAGCAAGTGGAAGAGGATGGTTAAATAGCATCACTAACTCGATGGGCATGAATTTGAGCAAACTCCGGGAGATAATGGAGGATAGAGGAGGCTGATGTGTTACAGTCCATGGGGTCACAAAGAGTCAGCCATCTCTTAGTGACTGAATACTTAGGTTCACTGCTTAGGTTGACTGCTCCTGGTTATATATATATATTTAAAATAAATTCTAAAAAATTGTAGGGTGATGGGACCCTGGCTCATTTTTAACTAATAGTTGTGGTCCTGAGAATTAAAAATGTTCTTATTTTTCATATACTTGTCAGTTACTCAAGTGGATAGTATTTTAGGGCTGCATTTGACCCTAGATTTCAATAGACCCAAGTGACTTCTGTCAACTAGAGGCTTTCCACCTATGTATGGAAGCTGGTCAGGAGCTTATTGACTCAGCTTCCCCCTGCACTGGTGGTCTTCAGTGGTGAGATAGCTCATTCTGGTCAATGGCCATATCTGAATGATGGACTGTCCTCTGTTCCATATTTAACTTTCTCATGCTTTTAGGCATTAATGCTTAAATCTCTCTTCTGAAATTATAAAGTGGCATTTTTTGTTCTTAAGACACAGTTTTACTGATATATACTTCACACACCATACACTTCACTGTACAGTTTGGTGGTCTTTGTATATCCAAGGAGTTGTACAACCATCACTACAATCTACTTTTAAAGCATTTTTCATCACCCTTACAAATTTTGTACCCATTTTTAGCAGTGAATCCCCATTTCTGCTCCCCAGTCCAGCTGTAGGCAACTATTGTACTAATGTGCAAAGTACTAATGAATATACTTTGTGTTCTTATGGATTTGCTTATTATGGATATTCCTTATAAATGGAATTATACAACACCTAGTCTATTGTGATTGGCTTCTTTCACTTAGAATAATGTTTTCCAGTTTCATCCATATTATAGTACTTATCAGTACTTTATTCTGTTTCATAACTTGATAATCTATTGTGTGTATATACCACATCTCAATATCTTATACATCTATTCATCAGTTAACAAGCATTTAGGTTATTCTCACTATCTAGCTATTTATAGACATTTGTGTATACAGTTTTATATGAATGCATCTTTTCATTTCTCTTAGTGTTTTACCTAGAAGTAGAATTCCTGGGTCACATATGACTCTGTGTTTGTGTTTTAGAAAAAGGACCAACCTTTTCCAAAGAAGCTGTAGTGTTTTCTTTTTCACTTGCAGTGTACGAGGGTTCCAGTTTCCCCACATCTTTGCCAATGCTGCTTGTTGTTACTATTCAGTCACTCATCATGTTCAACTCTTTGCAACCCCATGGACTGTAGCCCACCAGGCTCCTCTGTCCATGGGATTCCCTAGGCAAGAATACTGGAGCAGGTAGCCATTTCTTCCTCCAGAGGATCTTCTCGACCCAGGGCTGGAACACGCATCTCTTGCATCTCCTGCATTGGCAGGCAGATTCTTTAAGCTGTGCCATTTGGGAAACCCAACCTCTAATTCTATTCTATGCCAAAGATACTTATGAGAAAGACCAGTTCTTCTTGTGTTTTTGTGCTTTCTGAGATTGTATTTTCATTGTACCTTTTCATCAGATACTTTTCAATCTCAAAAGATTGCTTTTATTCTTCACTGAATTATTTTGGCTTGTAAGGAAAATGCGACATTCTTTGTATTAATCCTTAATGAACTTAAGTGTATGCTCAGATACATTTTTTCTTAGTTGCGTATTCTTACTTTTTGTTGTTGTTGTTAAGTCTCACAGATGTATTTATCTTTTGAGAAACAGCAGAGTCAGCTGACTTTTTTAATGGCAAGCCAATAGCGTGTCAAGTCTGAATTTATGTTGTAAAGCTGTTTTACAGGCATAGAAGTCCAAATAAACAGCCAAATTACTATTTCTTCCCAATTTGGATGTGGGAAAGTGAGTATGTATTTGGTTTTTTCTTCTAGAATAACTTGAAAATGAATAAATAGGTTTTTCTGTGTGCTGTGTTAAAAATTTGCAATTTTTCAGCAAATCCAAATGTGAAAAATTCAACCCCAAAGAATTACGTTAAGTGGTTGAAAAAATATCTATTACTTAGGGTCATCTGCTGTGTGCTGTATATTTTACAGATGTTATGTTTTTCAAATGTAATCCCCAAAATAGCACTATAGGTATTACAATCATTTCTATGTTATAGGCATTAAAACCAAAGGCATCAGAGTCAACAATCAGAATTTAAGGTTATTTGGTCAAGGTCACAGGGTCATTAAGTATGAATAACAAATCTGGGATTCAAACCAAGATCTTCTCAGCTCCAACCTCAGACCTTTTCTTAAAGCTTCCCCAAGTTATTCCAGTTTCTATTCTGTTGTACCATAATATGAGCTCTTTTAACATTCAGATATTTTGCTATTTTAAAATATTTCAAATTCATTACTCTTTTTTCATGACTATCTAATATCCAAAATAGCAGCATTTCTCTTATTTTAATGGGCTTCCCTGGTGGCTCAGACAGTAAAGAATCTGCCTGCAATTCAGAGACCTGCGTTCTTTCCTTGGGTCAGAAAGATCCCCTGGAGGAGGGCTTGGCAATAAACCAAAGGCATCAGAGTCAACAATCAGAATTTAAGGTTATTTGGTCAAGGTCACAGGGTCATTAAGTATGAATAACAAATCTGGGATTCAAACCAAGATCTTCTCAGCTCCAACCTCAGACCTTTTCTTAAAGCTTCCCCAAGTTATTCCAGTTTCTATTCTGTTGTACCATAATATGAGCTCTTTTAACATTCAGATATTTTGCTATTTTAAAATATTTCAAATTCATTACTCTTTTTTCATGACTATCTAATATCCAAAATAGCAGCATTTCTCTTATTTTAATGGGCTTCCCTGGTGGCTCAGACAGTAAAGAATCTGCCTGCAATTCAGAGACCTGCGTTCTTTCCTTGGGTCAGAAAGATCCCCTGGAGGAGGGCTTGGCAACCCCCTCCAGTATTCTTGCCTGGAGAATCCCATGGACTGAGGAGCCTGGAGGGCTACGGTCCATAGGATCGAAAAGAGTCGAACATGACGAAGAGACTAACACTTCAGTTTGATTTTTCTCTTATTTTAGTTGATAGAAGCAGGAATGATTTATTTGTATCCTGGACTCTTGGTGACTCCCACCTCAATTCCTATGTTTATTCATAAGTTAACAAACTGAAGATTCATCAAGAAACTAGCTATTAAGCATTTTGAAAATGAAGTTCTCTCCAACTTTCTCTGTGTGGTTTTTCTGAATGAAATGCCTTTCTGTTTGTTGTACATCAGAGAAATGGAGAAATGCTCCCTTGTATAAGCTTAGCTTGTTTTCCCAGAGGACTTTGCGAGGATGTCTGTGTCCCTGATCTAGGGCACAGGGTCCCTTTTGGCAATGAAGTGGACAGTCATCTACGGTAGACTATGAACTCACGCTTGAGGCTGATCTCTGGGTGCAATATTATTTCTTTCTCGATTTTCCCCTTATTCTTTAATTTTCTGCTACAGCAGAACTTCTATTGCACCTAAACAAAAAAACAACAGCGTCTATTTGCTAGTAAGTGGAAAAGAAAAGCAAGCAGTGAAAAGCATTGGAAAGAAAGTAGTCAAGACAGAGTTCATGTTAGAGAAAAGGTGTAGCGTTCATTGAAGTAAAGCAATAAAAATGGTCTTGGGACTCTTAGTTTTATTTTCCATACTGCTTGTTCTAAAACCACTCTCAAGTGTTTTCCCCTTATCATCCCAAAGCACACATTTGAGTTCTTACTTAAATTATTATCCTTAATGGCTGCTTCAATTTTTTTTTAAATACTTGCAACTTCAAGAATATTTCAAACCTCTAATCATATGGACCAGTATAAAGCTAACCTAACTTTATATCCTGGCCTTATTTTTGTCTTAATGGTGAAATAATGAATTAAAGTGAAGCTTTGGACATTCTGTGTTGTTGAAGCTATCTCTTGTGTACTCTCCATGAAAAACATATACTCTAAACGAGGTGGTGGTGGTGTTAGTCGCTCAGTCGTGTCTGCCTCTGTGACCCCATGGACTGCAGCCCTCCAGGCTCATCTGTCCAAGGAATTTTCCAGGCAAGAACACTGCAATGAGTTGCCATGCCCTCCTCCAGGGGATCTTCCCGACCCAGGGATGGAACTCAGGTCTCCCACATTGCAGGCAGATTCTTTTCTATCTGAGCCATCAGGGAAGCCCATACTCTAAACATGCCTTAATGTTTATATGAAATACCTCTCAAATGTCAAATATATACAGGAAAAATCTTATTTTGACCCTGAATCTTTATTGTGCCTGAAAGCTCACTGTACCACTATCTTTAGATTGTGTAGACATGGAGGGCACTTTACAGAGTAACTCTGTTCTCTAAGGACCAGGATGGACCCTTGCACAGGAAACTGGGCTGTTGTTATTACACTGAAATGCACCACTTTAAAGAGTGTATACTCCCAGCATTTTTAGAGTATCTCATCTTTGGATGATTCATGCTGAAAATAAGCCATGTCTTGCTCACTTTTTCTCTGTTGAGCATTTTAAAAAAACTGTTTAGACATTTGGCACATACATTATTTTCTTAGCTATTTGAATATTTAACTGTCAGTCATTTCTCTGTTTCTGCTTCCAGTCCTGAAGCTGTAAGTTTGTGTTTTCACAGAGTGGCAGAGAAGAGTTCTATTATACCTTGCTTTAGTTGCTAAGTCATGTCCACCTCTTTGCGACCCCAAGGACTGTACCCTGCCAAGCTCCTTTGTGCATGGGATTTCCCAGAAAAGAATACAGGAGTGGGTTTCCATTTCCTTCTCCAGGGCATCTTCCTGGCCCAGGAATTGAACCTGTGCCTCCTGCTTGGCAGGCAGATTCTATACCACTGAGCCACCTCTATTACCTTAATTCAGTTTAGTCCCTCAGTCACGTCTGACTGTTTGTAACCCTGTGGGCTGCAGCATGCCAGGCTTCCCTGTTCATCACCAACTCCCAGAGCTTGTTCAAACTCATGTCCATCGAGCTAGTGATGCCATTCAACCATCTCATCCTCTGTAATCCCCTTCTCCTCCTTCCTTCAATCTTGTCCAGCATCAGGGTCTTTTCCAACGAGTCAGTCCTTTGCATCACGTGGCCAAAGTCTTGGAGCTTCAGCATCAGCATCAGTCCTTCCAATGCATATTCAGGACTGATTCCTTTAGGACTGACTGGTTTGATCTTGGAGTCCAAAGGACTCGCAAGAATTTTCTGCAGCACCACTATTACCTCAAACTACCCATAATTAGAAACACATATGTGCTTAATACACACAGATTAAGTAAATACTACATTGTTACTGTAAGTCCAAATGAGTATCTGGATTATTTACAGTTTTGCTGATTTGTGATCCTCTTCATTCAAATTTAGGCGGGTGATTAAAAGTCATTTATCTGGAGCATATGTATGACTCAGGAAATAGCAGACATAAAATATCAAGTTTCTGTCCCAGTTCCTCACAGTAAATTCTTTCCCTAAAGGCAAATAATTACAGAGCCAGAAGCACTTTTTTCCCTAGGGGGTGGTGGAGGAAGTTTGCTGAGACAGCTTACTTAGAAGTCCAAAATACTGCAAATTTGTTGAGACAGTTTCACTTCGCTGACAGGTTGATTGCATGTCCCATCACACACAGTACCCAGGGACTTACTCTGTAAGGTTTCCGGCTTTCCCCTTTTATCATAATTGTGGAGTGTCACACAGGTCTGATGGAGACAGATTTAGAACAATTGTTGATTGGAAGCTCTTGGTATAGACAGGGAGTTCAGACACGGGCCCTGCCTGGAAATTCAGCAATGAACATCACTCATCCATCATAATTTGGCAAATGGAAATATCAAGACAACCTGCCATCCATCATATCTGTTTAACTGTACTCCAGAGTGGATTAAATTGTATTTAACAACTTTTCTCATACAGGATTTACACACTCCGAAGAGGGAGTAACAGTTCTTCATCAAGCTTTTGCTTTTGTTTATCAATGTGAGATTTTGAAATTTGTCCCAGAACGTTGTCTGGTAAATTCTTTTCAAAGTCCTTATGGCTGTAATTTTCTCCAGATTCTGTTTCTAACAGTAAGCATGAATATCAAGTTAGTAGAGTAGCAAAGGAAACAGATTCTTAGCATACAGTGGTTAAAATAGTAAGTCATTCTCAAATATCAGTGTTCTGAATTGAAATAACTTTGGTATTGCAGGTATTAATTTGGAGCCCCTGAAGAAACTTTGGTGACGGAGGTTTAGTCATTAAGTCAGGTCTGACTCTTTGTGACCGCATGGATAGGAGCCTGCTAGGCTCCTCTGGGCATGGGATTTCCAAGACAAGAGTACTGGAGTGGGTTGCCATTTCCTTCTCCAGGGGATCTTCCTGATTCAGAGATTGGACCAGTATCTCTTGCACCTCCTTCATTGGCAGGCAGATTCTTTACCGCTAAGCCACCTGGTGAAGAAACTTTAAGGATTATCATTTTAGACCATAGCATCCTCGTGTTAGAGAAAGCGTGAGGCTCTCATCATCCAGGCCCTTTAGTTCACAGATGGGAAGGTGAGGCACTAAGAGGTCGTGACCTTCAGAGCAGGGTCATCTTGACCTCGGCAGTAATGCCAGATAAGAATGCAAGTTTTCTGACTGTTGGGAATAGTGTTTCTTTTCATTTTTACTGTGTATCTTCACATGTCGGTTCTACACGGATCCTGTGAACCTTAAGTCTTATCAGTACCTTGGGGATTTAAGGGTGAGGGGACGGATAATAGTGGTGAGAATGAATCTTAAAACTTGATACTATCAGTTTGAGTCAAAGAGGAAATGTATTGGAGAATGTAGGGGAAAGGAACGCACTCTGTTCTTGTATGTCTGCAGCTTACTTAACACTTGGGAGCTGATAAAAAATTTATTCATGAATTGTGCTAATGGAGTTGCTGTGTGTTGCCTTCTCATATAATTTCTACATCTGCAGAGACAAAGACCAAATACTTTAGTTTTTTTTTTTTTTTTTTAGAGAGCAAGAAAATTTGAAAAGAAAACATTTTCTAACATCTTGATGGATGTTATTGGTATGAAACGTTATGCATTAGTAAGGATTAGATCCAGCCCGAGGTGATGGAAAACACAAATGAGAATGTTATACACATATAGAATTTTATTTTCCCCTTCCAGTAAAAGAAATATGAAAGTAAGTAGACTCTGGTGCTGGTAAGTGGTGGTGGATGGGCAGCCTCTTCTTTCTGGTTCCCTACACCATCCATCCTTATGTGGCACCTCAAGGCTCAAGATGACTGCTCAAGCTCCAGCCATCACATCCTAATTTTAGCTGACATGAATTATGTGATGAAGAAGAGAAGCAGTAAGAGGGGCAAAGGGCCAGTGTGTGCTGGTTTAAAAGGTAGTTTCTGGAAGCAGCCACATAATACTTCACTTGCACTTCATTTTCATTGATCAGAACTTAGTTACAAGAATATTTCTTGCCGCAAATAAGACTGGAAATTTTGGAATGATTTTGAAAAATTCAGTCTATATTTTGGTAGCAAGCAGTTCAGCTGAATCAGAGTGGCATTATTCTATTTGATTTTGATAAATTGCAATTTTTGAATTTGAAAGTTTTATCTGCCTTTTTAAAAGTTGGCTAAAGTTTAGCATGTGTATCCAGTGGTGTCATAAAGCTTCGACTGTTAATTGCCTCCTCCCTCTCACATTCTCTCTGATTCTCTCTGTAAAATCCGTGTTTATAGTCAGTGCATTTTCCTTTGACCAGTACATTTGCCACAGTGAAGAAAGTGAAAGTGTTAGTGGCTCAGTTGTGTCAGACTCTTTGCGATCCCATGGACTGTAGCCCTGCAGGCTCCTCTGTCCATGGAATTCTGCAGGCAAGAATACTGGGGTGGGTTGCCATTTCCTTCTCCAGGGGATCTTCCCAACCCAAGGTCGAATCTGGGTCTCCTGCATTGCAGGCAGTTCTTTACCATCTGAATCACCAGGGAAACCGAAAGAATGAAGAGTATTTGGTAAACGTCCCAGGACTTCTAAGAAAATGCCTTGAGGGGAAAATTTTTGGAACACCTGTATTTATTCTTCGGTTGTCTTTGATTGTCTGTGACTTGAGATGAATGGTATAAGCTAATGAGAAGTCAGACTCTGGAAGAGATTTCTGGGTCCATTCCTCTCCCACCTCACATTGGTACCAGCCCATCAGCAGACAGACCCATGAACACAAGATACAGGGCTGTTGTACAGAGGGGGACTCTCTTTGAAGCTCTGCTTTGTTATAAAGTATATCCTTTCTGGCTTCCTTTCGTCATAACCAGACCCTTGGTTCCTCCTCTGTGTCCAGATGCTGCCCCTTCTGGCTTCCTGGTAGTTTTGACCTTGCTGCCTCCTTGAAGGAGAAGGATCAGTGCAGCTCAAACCAGTAGAAGACTTTGCTTCTTTAATCCACTCGATCTTTAGAAATTCCCGAGGGATATTTTCGCAGTGTGGCATCTTGGGTCTCATGCTGCTGCTGCTGCTAAGCCTCTTCAGTCATGTCTGACTCTGTGCCACCCCAGAGAGAGCAGCCCACCAGGCTCCCCCATCCCTGGCATTCTCCAGGCAAGAGTACTGGAGTGGGTTGCCATTTCCTTCTCTAATGCATGAAAGTGAAAGTCAAGTCGCTCAGTCGTGTCCAACTCTTAGCAACCCTGTGGACTGCAGCCCACCAGGTTCCTCCGCCCATGGGGTTTTCTAAGCAAGAGTACTGGAGTGGGGTGCCATTGCCTTCTCTAATGCATGAAAGTGAAAAGTGAAAGTCAAGTCGCTCAGTCGTGTCCAACTCTTAGCAACCCTGTGGACTGCAGCCCACCAGGTTCCTCCGCCCATGGGATTTTCCAGGCAAGAGTACTGGAGTGGGGTGCCATTGCCTTCTCCACTTTGGTCTCATACCTGACACTGAATCAGAACCTCTGGGCATAAAGCTTGTAGGTTCATTTCCAGGGTTTTCCCAGGACTCCTCAGGCAGCCAGCTTCCTGCCGTGTTTAGGAATCTTTTCACAATACAGGCACTAGACATAGACCCCCTCCCTCCAAAGATAAAAATATTCTCCAGCTAAACATTTCACACATAGGAAGGGCTTGAGACTCCCAGTCCTATGTTCCCCACCTGCACCAAAGCCAGAGGAGGCCCAGTCCAGCTTTGCATTACAAGTGCCACAGACTTTTCTGAGCCATCTGTGCCCGTGAGTCTGGAGGACACATGCTTAGTATTAACATCCAAAGCCATGAAGAAGGGCAAGGATGTGCTGTGCTTAGTCACTCAGTTGTTTCCGACTCTTTGCGACCCCATGAACCACAGCCATCAGGCTTCTCTGTCCATGGGATTCTCCAGGCAAGAGTACTGAAGTGGGTTGCCATTTCCTTCTCAAGAAGATCTTCCCAACCCTGGGATCAAACTTGTATATCCTGTGTCTCCTGCATTGCAGGCAGATTCCTGGGTGCACCCCAAATCTGCATGCTTCCAGGGTGCTGTGGTTTGGGGAGGGCTTTGGAGGGGGCCCATAGGTATATTGCTTCTGTCCCAGGCGAACAAGGTTTCAACATAAATGAAATGCCTTTGCCCAGCCTCTATATTTCAGCTTTCAATTAGGTTTTGGCTTAGTTGATAATTGTGTAATATTTTTATGTAATTCTGATTTTAGGTATCCTTTCGAGTTTCATGTTTAATTAAGTCACTATGCATGCGTGCTAAACTGCTTCAGGTGTGTCTCTTTGCTATCCATTGACTGTAGCCTACCAGGCTTCTCTGTCCCTGGGATTCTCCAGGCAAGTTACTGGAGAGGGTTGTCATGCCCTCCTCCGGGGGTCTTCCCATCCCGGAGATCGAACCTGGGTCTATTATGTCTTCTGCATTGACAGGTGGATTCTTTACCACTAGCACCCCCTGGGAAGCCCAGTTAAGTCTCTACTAGTGCTTTAAGTACTAAATTAAGAATATCATAAATTTCTGTCGATAGATAAAAATTTGTGGGGAGAGGGCAGGCATATCTGGATTCTGGCAGAGCTGATATTAAAAATCTAGCAGTGTTTTAGTTTCTTTCCTAAGAAGTGAGGCCAACTTCAGATCTATTGTGGACTTTAATTAGAAAAGGAGAGAAAATGGCATGGAGTTTTACTACTGCTTGAAAAGCCTTAATGGCATTAATGTTCTGGGAAGTATTGTGACATTGCTCAAGTTCAATTGAAAACAGTCTGTGGCGGCCCCACTGGGGTGTGGGGTAAAGTTAATTGTCTGAAGAGTGATGGTTCTAAATTCATCAGGACATAAACTTCCTGCGGCCCTTTGGGCATTTATTTTGACTTCCTTTGAGCTCCTGTCTTAGCCATTGTGCTGCTCTGTAGCAAGGACACCTGACATCTGTTGCAGGGGCCCCAAGCCCAGGTGACTTCCTGGCGGAGCAAGTGACACGAATGGGTGAAGCCTCAGAGAAGAGGCCTCTGCTCAACTCCAGGTAGGAATATACACCCAGTTTTGCCAGATCTGCTGAGTTTTCATAAAAGCCCCATGTCTGGAATTTTCAGAGTGAAAATATCCTGATCTATGTGGACAAGCCATTCAGATGAAATTAAAAAAACAAAAGAATTGTGTGGGCTTCCCTGGTGGCTCAGTGGTGAGGAATCTGCCTGTCAATGCAGGAGACATGGGTTCAAAGAGAATTACTTTGCCATATACCCCAAACTAACACCACATTGTAGATCAGCTGTGCTCCCATACAAAATAAAAATTAAAAAAAAAAAAAACTAACCCAGAAGCAATGAGCCCCTGTAACAACTAATTTCTGGCCTTGAAACACCATTTCACCACTAAAAGAAGCTAAGTTCCTTGGAGAAATGGTTGATTGTTGGTCTGAAGAATGAGATATATGAGAGGAGCTCGGAACATCTTGTCGTATCAGATAGTAATTAATATTAGAGACTAATAGCATGGTGTCCAAAAGACTCAAGAGACAAATGAGAGAGAGTTCCACAGGACAAAGACAGAACATTTTGAGGATAGTTACTGCAATGGACTGAAACACGTAAAATGTGGTGAAATCAGTGAGCCTATAAAGATACTAAAGAAAAATAACAAATCATCTTGAGAGGATAATAAACCAAATTATTATTTTGAAAATTAGAAAATGAAGGTGATATTGTTTTTATCTGAACTGCGGTGGTGGATACACATGTGATAAAACTATTCAAGTAAATGTGTACTGACTCTGTGGACATGAGTTTGAGCTAATTCCAGGAGATAGCAAAGGACAAGGAAACCTGGAGTGCTACAGTCCATGAGGTCTCAAAAGTTTGTCACAACTTAGCAACTGAACAACAACTACAGCAAGTATACAAACACACACACACACATACACACGAATATAAAAAAAACTAGAAAAATCTGAAAAAGAAAAAAAACCTACAATATTGGCAGAAAGACATTTGTTTTTTTTTGTGCCCTGAAAAACGTATTTTTCTTTTTCTTTTTTTCCTGGAACGTTATCTTTGTTGGTTACTAATATTTTCGGTTAATGGAAACACACAGGAATGGCTCTGTGTTTCCCCTTTGGCTTCCGTGAAGCCACCAAAAGCAGTTTCTGATAAAACTGTCAAAACTCTTTAATAAGTGGCTTGACCTTTAAGGCTGGGAAACTGCGTCTTAAGGGGTTTTCATCTCGATAAGGTGCCTGTGCCTCTGATTAGTTTGGATTCATCCTTCAGGTTCTATTCGGAAAGAAAGCATGAATCCTTTAGTGTAAATGAAACATTATCCCCAGCTTCATCTCACCAGATGCAGGGGAAATCAGCCTTTTTGTCCTGTAATTGCTTCCATCAGCTCTCTAAGGCAACAGCCAAATTATAGATCCCAGGGGAGGAGGTTTTCCTGCAGGGAAGTTCCTGTTTACAGGAATGGCTGTGCACCCATTTGTCAAGCGCTGTTCTCCTGACATGTCACCTCCATTCCTTCCAGTTCTATTAAAAAAACAAAACAAAACAAAGCATGATGTCTTTTAGAACCCAATTACTTATGTCATTAACACATTGTCCCCCCCTCCCCCACTGAAGTTGCCTAGGGATCGGAGGAAGACAAGATATGAGTGTGTGGGATATGATGGTCAGAAATCTTCAGATATCTAAAACTGAAGGGTTTAAACTTGGAATTACTGAGGGAAAGATGATATGTACTAGCACCATACAATGGAATCTCTCATGCAGTTTTCATCTTCCATTTTTAAGGCACCGTATACATTGGGCTTCCCAGGTGGCGCTAGTGATAAGGAACCACCTGCCAATGCAGGAGGCTTAAGAGATGTGAGTTCAATCCCTGGGTCTGGAAGAGCCCCTGGAGAAGGAAATGGCAGCCCACGTCAGTACTGCTGCCTGGAGAATCCCCATTGACAGAGGAGCCTGGAGAGCTACAGTCCATGGGGTCTCAAAGAGTCAGACATGACAGAAGGGACTTAGCAGCAGCAGCAGCAGCAATGTCAATACTTGGCGTGCTTTTCCTGATTTAATTCTGATAACACTGCCATGAAACCAGTGATTATATTCCCATTTGACTGATGGGAAAAGAGAGGGCAAAGATGTTAAGCAGCATACCCAGTTGTCACCTCACCCTGAGCATCTGAATATAGATCAGAATGATGAGAGTCCAATACTTAGGCCTTAAGTTATGCTGTGCAGTAGAGAGAATGTCCAGATATCAGTTCTGTATTATCAACTGTGTGGCCACAAAGAGCCTTTTATCATCTCCAGGAATGGGAACTGGTTCCTTGTCTTATGAAGCTGAACACACCATTTTGGTTGTGGAGATGTCATAGAACAAAACATGTACAATTTGGATTTAATGTCTCCTATTATATCAATGAAGGTTAACATACTTATTCCATCACAGTTTTGCGTAGAATCTTTCACAACAGTCTAAGAAATTCTTCTGTCCTGGCTCATGGCAGTGACTTGTCAGTTTGTTTCCAAAGGTTTACTGGGTGGGAACTGTCAAATACAAGCATGGTAGGAATTGACAAATTTTGCATAATACCATATTCTTAAAAGAAAGGCTGGTGGAAAACTGACGCTTTAACAGAACTAGACAAATGGAGCTCTTGCCTTATTTAAGAGGTGCATGGAGGTCTTGCCCCCTATAGGATTAAGTATGTAGCTGAGTGATGTCCATAATCTCCCCTTGGGTATTTTGGACAGAAATTTATATACAGTATAAAGTATTCCTTAGGGCTTCCCTGGTGGCACTGGTGGTAAAGAATCAGCCTGCCAGTGCAAGAGATGTGGGTTTGATCCCTGCATCGAGAAGGTTTCGTGGAGAAAAGGAAATGACAACCCACTCCAGTATTCTTGTGTGGAAAATCCAATGGACAGAGGAGCCTGGCAGGTTACAGTCCAAAGGGTCACAAAGAGTTGGACCTAACTTGGCAATTAAACAACAACAATAAAATAAACTATTCCTTATAGATATTTTGGCTTGTGAACTGGTTTACATAGAAATTTATGCTCTTCTTTTAAGCTGAGATTGAGTATCCATAGAAGATATCAAAATTAATAGTACTTTCGTTTACATGAAAGCAGGTATACATTATTCAGCAGCTCTTATTCTGGGCTTAGTGTGTTCTTATCTGGGAAGCTTCATGAGTATTCGAAAATTACTGTAAAATTCATCAGACAAATGGCAATGATTACCATGAAATCAGGCTTCTGACTTGGATTTTTCTGCAATTAGTGGGAAAGCCTCATACTTGGATTTATGTTATTTAGATTGACTGGGGAAATCCTTTTTAAGCCTCAACCACACTATATGTTTTCAAGAATTATTCAGTAGAGCTTCTTTTAAAGGTTTTGTGCAAAATAAGTAAAATCTGATTTGGGAAAAAAATCTCACTCCATTTGTCTGCAGATTTGGGGGCTCAAAAAGGCCCCAGGGTGGAGAATAGCAGATTCCTTTGCAGAAGGATAATTTATGTATTTATTTTCCCCAAGTCATAAAGGCAGAGTAGTTACTCAGAATGGATATTGAGTGCTAAGGGTTTTGCCCGAGGACATTCAGAAAACTGAATTGGCAGGTGAAAAAAGGTGCAGTTACTCTGTAAAGACGTATGACGAATGGATTGGGAGTGAGGTGGAGTAATTATCAACAGGATTTTAGAAAATCTTTTCTAAATGTAAATCCTACGATGTGCCCCATATCTCCTGCCCTTTTATATAGCTCTGTTTTCCCCTGTAGAAATCAGGAGCTATAAAATTGTCTTATGTATGATGTTTATATTTTGTCTTATCTATTAAAATATATCCAAGTGCTTAGAAAATTGCCTGGCATGTAGTAGGTAATAGATATATGCGTGCTTGTACCTCTATCCATGAGATGTCCCGGGCTGGAGTGGGTTGCTGTTTCCTTCTCTAGTGGATCTTCCCCATCCAGGAATCAAATCCACGTCTCTTACATTTCCTGCATTGGCAGGCAGGTCCTTTACCATTAGTGCTACCTGGGAAGCCCACATCATGGTCAAGTTGCTGAAAATCAGAGACAAAGAGAAAGTGCTAGAAGTGTTCAGAGGGTAGAAAGACATCTGATCTTCAGAAAGCAGCAATAAGGTTTCCAGTTGATGTCTCAACAGAAACAGTAGCATCTAGAAGATTGTGACATGGTATTTTTGAAATCCTAGAAGCATTCTGCCAATATGGAATTCCACATCCAGTGATGATAGTCTTCAAAAGTGAGGGTGTGAATCAGCTGTTTTCATACATGTACTGAATCAATGGACATGCTGCTGCTGCTGCTGCTGCTGCTAAGTCACTTCAGTCATA
>SJYC01121822.1:0-75143 GCA_006408675.1 Madoqua kirkii
TATGGAATTCCACATCCAGTGATGATAGTCTTCAAAAGTGAGGGTGTGAATCAGCTGTTTTCATACATGTACTGAATCAATGGACATGCTGCTGCTGCTGCTGCTGCTGCTAAGTCACTTCAGTCATATCTGACCCTGTGCGACCCCATAGACAGCTGCCCACCAGGCTCTACCATCCCTGGGATTCTCCAGGCAAGAACACTGGAGTGGGGTACCATTGCCTTCTCACAATGGACATGAGTTTGAGCAAACAAAACTCTGGGAAATGGTGAAGGACAGGGAAGCCTGGTGTGCTGCAGTCCATGGGGTCACAAAGAGTCAGACCCAGCTTAGCGACTGAACAACAATTCTGTCAGTCCACCAAATTCTTTAGAGCCTGGAATAGACCCTCCCAAAACAGTATTTTAGTCGTTAGAACCTGACTGCCATATGCAGTGATCCTTCTGTAAAGTGGTGCTCAGAGTTCCTACTCTGGGCGCTGAAATGCCTCTTCTGCCTTTTTACCCCATGACTGCCTTGACAGTAGGGTAATCCTCTCTGTTTCCCACATCTTTCTAACAGCTGGATGGGGAGTGGCTGGTGACTATTTCCATGGAGAGCTTGGTCCAGCCAAGGAGGAAGGAGACGTGTAGAAGGGAATCCGTAGCTGTAGCTGTATGTTCGGGGACAGAGGGAAGATGATGGAGACCTCGGTGACTTCAGGGGCCTTGCAGGCTTCACCTTCAGTTGAAATAGTCGTGTCTGACCAGTATCCCAGGATTTAAATGCCCTTACTCACTGGCTCCATCCATCCATCAGGGATGAGAATGAGCCCAATGGATGAAGCCCCATCTCCACTGTGAGGTCACGCTCCCTCTTCAGACCTTGGAAGCATGGACTGGACGAATTTGGGTCTCCGGACATCATGGAGCTTAGCTGTCAAATTGGCCCTGGCCATTTACACAGACTTAATCTGTTTTGTTGGGAGAAGCTCTGCTGTCTTGTTAACCCATTGATACTTGACTTTCTTGCCCTGTTTGACTCATCTAATCCCCATTAATACAGGAGGCAAAAACCAAGTATAATTCCCCAGCCTCATTAGAGATGATAAGAAGGTACTGTTTTATAGCATCCAGCATCACTGGGGTCACCATGAAGACAAATCAGCTTGCAAACAGGAGGCAGAGTTCTTGTATGGGGACCCTAGGCTTTGATTCCCAGGATTGGAGAGGCTGCTGTGAAGAGTGCCCCTTCCCCCAACCTTGGAAGTAACCCCTGCCATGGACGTGATGTGCTAGAAACTTCTCTTCAGCACAAAGTTCAAAGCTGCTGGCCAGTGTTCCACTCTAGGATGAGGTTAGAACTCCTCAGTGGATATTTCTGATAACAAATTAAATGGCCCATGTCCACTTAGAATGAGACCTTTTCCAGTGAAGGGTCATTTCACTGAGTGTGATTGCTTTGAAAGTCTTCCAGCCACTCTCACATTTGCCTTTAGAGTTCCTTGCCTAAGAGCTGCCTCCCTGCAATGGCCTTGTTAAGAACAGGTGTCTCTGCAGAGAGGAGATGGGATGTGGCCGAGTGGATTGCCTCTGGAGGAGTGTCCATGAGAGGGGGGTGGCAAGCATCATCTTGCCCCATCCCCATCACAGCCCCATTAGAGCTGGCATCATCACCACCCACTATTTTTGTTGGCAGCACTAGGGCAAGCTGTGCTTGTGCATGTGTGTGTGTGTGTGTGTGTGTGTGCGTGTGTGTGTGAAAAACTACCATTTTTCTTAGTCAAGCTATTTTCACATGTGTTTGGTCTTTAAATAGTAATTGCTCATTAATTGCATATCTTCCTACAGTCCAGAACCTGCCTCATCTCCTTGTATACTTTGAAATATTCGGGTATAAACTAATAAGATTTTTATTTGAACTGAGATGATCAGCATGCTTAAAAACATTCCATGGGCCATGTGGGAAACGCATGGGAGAACTTGGAGCTGTGTTTGAGTGTAATTTCAGTCTGACTGCATTTGCTCCTCCTGTTAGTCTGAGCCGTGGTTGTGGGGTGGCATATGGCACCCAGTTTGTGCTTACAGGATCACAGACAGCAAGATGGGGTTTGCTAGAGAGCCACTCACTTTAACGCTGATTTTCCTGAATCTAGTGTTTTATGGTTTATAAAGCCTAGGTATATTTTCTCATGCCCTATGTCAGGAATATTAAAAAAAATCTTTTCACAAATCCCTTTTGGGTTAAAATCTTTTGGTTTTTAAGTGAAGTTGCCTGGAGAGGCCAGATCTGCCTTGCTTTGTCAAGCATTTCCAAAATTCATTTAAAGCAATCGGATAAAAGCCCGTGTTTGCAGAGGGCTTAAGAAGCCTGGTGTCTGGTGTTGCGATGCCTGAAAGTTGGTTCACTGTTGCTTTTTTTTTCCTTCTAAGGCAAGTTCTGTATTCACTTAGGTTTTAAGACCTGGTATCCTACATGATAGGGTTTCTGTGTAAATCCCCCGATATATAACATCTTTCAAGGTTTTGCTGAGAAAATTGGAATTACAGGATAGTTTTGTGACTGAAAGATATTTTTCCCCGTTACCATTCTAATAAATGTAGAAGGAAATACCAGGGAGACAAGTTGAATTATGATAAGCTGAATTTAAATTTATATCCTTTGTTCACTTTTAGATTCTGTTGTCTTATTATTTTTTTTTTAGAGAACATTCAGATGATTTCTAATTAGTTAACCAAGCTTGCTATAGTTTTTTTAACACACCATCTTTTATATTGCCAGACCTTCCTCCAAAGTACTTTGTGGATCTGACCCTTTCTTCTTATTTGGAAGATGCCTGTGTGTTCTGGGCTGTGCGGAGTCTCTTTTTTGTTCCATTTCATGCTGTGTAGCTGCAAATTGAATACTGTTCCTTGCATTCGTCTCTGGGTTTCCAGAATGGCTGTTTATTGGCTATGAGGGCAGATGAAACTTTTCTGTTTGACCTGTAAGACCTTCTAGCACTCTAAGACTTGACATTCTTGGACCTGGACTAAGCTGCATACACGTTTTTCTCCTGCCCACCTGTTGGTCACTCCTGGAGCAATTCTCTCCACAAGTCTGGGTGGAATGTGTGTCGTCTCATGACTGCATCTTATTTCATCTGATTTCTTCGTTTGCGGATGAGTGCATTTCCACTAAAACTGCAACCTCTGTCCCCAACAAAACTGAACTCGAGTATAACCAAAATGTTCTCTGTCCAGGGTTGAACATCCAAGGCCAGAAATGATAAAAATGGAAGCATGTCCCCTTGGACTCAAGTGTATTTGGTGAATGAATGGTTTTTTTCTTCTGACATTTACCAAGCCTAATAACAATCTTTAAATTAGTTTCCTCCCTCCTGTTCTTCCTCCTAATTCCCCTTTGACTATATTGTTGTTGTTGTTCAGTTGCTCAGTCATGGCTGACTCTTTGTGACCCCATGGACTGCAGCACGCCAGGCTTCCCTGTCCTTCACCATCCCCCAGAGCTTGCTCAAACTCATGTCCATTGAGTTGGTGCTGCTGTCCAGTGATCTCATCTTCTGTCGTACTCATCTCCTCTTGCCTTCAATCTTTCCCAGAATCAAGGTATTTTCTAATGAGTCAGCTTTTCACATCAGGTGGCCAAAGTATTGGAGTTTCAGCATCAGCATCAGTCCTTCCAGTGAATACTCAGGATTTATTTCCTTTAGGATTGACTGGTTTGATCTCCTTGCAGTCCAAGGGAGTCTCAAAAAGTCTTCTCCAACACCACAGTTCAAAACTGTCAATTCTTTGGCATTCAGCTTTCTTTATGGTTCAACTCTCACATCCATATGCAACTACTGGAAAACCCATAGCTTTGACTGTACAGACCTTTGTTGGCAAAGTAATGCCTCTGCTTTTTAATATGCTGTCTAGGTTTGTCATAGCTTTTCTTCCAAGGAGCAAGTGTCTATTTCATCACTACTGTCAAAACCATCTACAGTGATTTTGGAGCCCAAGAAAATTAAGTCTGTCACTGTTTCTATTGTTAAAAATTACTAAAACAAGTTAAATTCTGCTGAATGCATTTCTGTGTTTTCGGGATATTATCATCTTTGTGGTGTGACTCTATTTGTACTTGGCCTGTATGACATTCTGGAAAACTAATTTGAGTTCTTTCTTCTCTTTTAATATTTCTATGATTTCTTGAAGTAGTAAGCATGATGTGCTAAGTTGCTTCAGTCGTGTCCAACTCTTTGTGCCCCCATGGATTATAGCAACGAGACTACTCTGTCCATGGGATTCTTTCACTGTTTCTATTGTTAAAAATTACTAAAACAAGTTAAATTCTGCTGAATGCATTTCTGTGTTTTCGGGATATTATCATCTTTGTGGTGTGACTCTATTTGTACTTGGCCTGTATGACATTCTGGAAAACTAATTTGAGTTCTTTCTTCTCTTTTAATATTTCTATGATTTCTTGAAGTAGTAAGCATGATGTGCTAAGTTGCTTCAGTCGTGTCCAACTCTTTGTGCCCCCATGGATTATAGCAACGAGACTACTCTGTCCATGGGATTCTCCAGGCAAGAATACAGAGTGAGTTGCCATGTCCTCCTCTAGGGCCTCTTCCTGATCCAGGGATTGAACCCGCATCTCCTGTGTCTCCTGCATTGAAGGCAGATTCTTTACTGCTTCAGTTCAGTTCAGTAGCTCAGTCGTGTCCGACTCTTTGTGACCCCATGAATGTCAGCACGCCAGGCCTCCCTGTCATCACCAACTCCCGGATTACTCCGGGACCCAAAGTCATGTCCATTGAGTCGGTGATGCCATCCAGCCATCTAATCCTCTGTCATCCCCTTCTCCTCCTGTCCCCAATCTCTCCCAGCATCAGAGTCTTTTCCAATGAGTCACCTCTTTGCATGAGGTGGCCAAAGTACTAGAGTTTCAGCTTTAGCATCATTCCTTCCAAAAAACACCCAGAATTGATCTCCTTCAGAATGGACTGGTTGGATCTCCTTGCAGTCCAAGGACTCTCAAGAGTCTTCTCCAACACCACAGTTCAAAAGCATCAATTCTTTGGTGCTCAGCTTTCTTCACAGTCCAACTCTCACATCCATACATACATGACCACTGGAAAAACCATAGCCTTGACTAGACGGACCTTTGTTGGCAAAGTAATGTCTCTGATTTTCAATATGCTATCTAGGTTGGTCATAACTTTTTTTTTAAATTTATTTCTTCATTTGACTGCACCAGGTCTTAGTTGCAGCATGTGGGATCTAGTTCCCTGACCAGGGATTGAACTTGGGGCCCCTGAATTGGAAGCCTGGAGTCTTAGCCACTGGACCACCAGGGAAGTCCCGGTCATAACTTTCCTTCCAAGGAGTAAATGTCTTTTAATTTTATGGCTGCAATCATCATCTGCAGTGATTTTGGAGCCCCCCAAAACAAAGTCTGATACTGTTTCCACTGTTTCCTCATCTATTTCCCATGAAGTGATGGGACTGGATGCCATGATCTTCGTTTTCTGAATGTTGAGCTCTAAGCCAACTTTTTCACTCTCCTCTTTCACTTTCATCAAGAGGCCCTTTAGCTCCTCTTCACTTTCTGCCATAAGGATGGTGTCATCTGCATATCTGAGGTTATTGGTATTTCTCCCGGCAATCTTGATTCCAGCTTGTGCTTCTTTCAGCTCTACGTTTCTCATGATGTACTCTGCATATAAGTTAAATAAGCAGGGTGACAATATACAGCCTTGACATACTCCTTTTCCTATTTGGAACCAGTCTGTTGTTCCATATCCAGTGCTAACTGTTGCTTCCTGACCTGCATTTGGTTTCTCAAGAGGCAGGTCAGGTGGTCTGGTATTCCCATTTCTTGAAGAATTTTCCACAGTTTTTTGTGATCCACACAGTCAGAGGCTTTGGCATAGTCAATAAAGCAGAAATAGATGTTTTTCTGGAACTTTCTTGCTTTTTCCATTACCCAGCGGATGTTGGCAATTTGATCTCTGGTTCCTCAGCTTTTTCTAAAACCAGCTTGAACATCTGGAAGTTCACGGCTTAGCCACTGGGAAAGCCCAGGAAACATGGCGTGCGTGTATGCTGTCGCTTCGGTCTTGTCTGACTCTGTGCAGCGCTGTGGACTGTAGCCCACCAGGCTCCTCTGTCCATGAGATTCTCCAATCAGTATACTAGAGTGGGCTGCCATGCTCTTCTCCAGGGGATCTTCCCAACCCAGGGATCAAACCCCTGTCTCTTTCATCTCCTGCACTGGCAGGCAGGCTCTTACAACCACCACCATCTGGCAGTATTGGTTATTTTTAGGGCTTCTTAAGGTTGGCCATGAATGTGTGCGCCTCAGAAAATAATCCTCAGAGAAAACTACCTACTCAGCTTACATATCCTTCCTTTGGCCTCTTAGCTGTGACCACTTGGCAGAGTGTGATCTTGCTAACTTTAACAGTTACTTAGATAGATGCTCTTGGCTTCAAATCTTTTCAGGCTCTTACAACCACCACCATCTGGAGTATTGGTTATTTTTAGGGCTTCTTAAGGTTGGCCATGAATGTGTGCGCCTCAGAAAATAATCCTCAGAGAAAACTACCTACTCAGCTTACATATCCTTCCTTTGGCCTCTTAGCTGTGACCACTTGGCAGAGAGTGATCTTGCTAACTTTAACAGTTACTTAGATAGATGCTCTTGGCTTCAAATCTTTCTTGTTTATTTTTTGTCAGTATTCTTAATTTTCTAACACCTCTTAATCTTTGGTTTAGTAGAGAGTTGAAGCTGGTTTGGCATAGAATACAGCTCTCTTTTCTGGGCCTGCAGTCCATGGGATCACACAGAGTCAGACTCCACTAAGCATCTGAGCACAGCTCTTTTTCTACCTGTTATTGATATGATTGAACATATTTGGAAATCAATGATTTTGTAAAACATCCTTGGAGAGGTTGCCAGTGATCTCTGTATCCATCCAACACTCATGAAAAGAAATAAAAAAACAGGATGGGTAAGTTTTGAAAACAGACACGTTGATTTGACGGCTAGTTGCTGTTACTGACTTGCTCATACATCTCGAGAACTTACCCCTGGCAGCTTTCCTTTGCTCCTCAGTTGAAGGAGCCCCGTCCTTCCTGATGGGAGGGTTGTTGAGCATGAGTGTTCAGTGAGGTGTGTCAAAGTCAAAGCCACACAGCGGGGGATCAGTGGCATCAAATTCCCTTCTCATTCCCTGTGTGTAATATAAGCAAGGTTTAAATCCACAGAGTGAGTTACTTCATATACAGCTACACACCAACTTTGTTGCCCAGCCTTTAAGACATTTCAAAACGTTAGATTTACTTCTCTTTAAATTGCCATTTTTTTTTAAACACCGTTCACATAATTTTGTTTTGGCTTTATGCACTCATGTTTTTGGTGGAGTCACACCATTTTCTGTTGGCTTAATTTATAAATCTATTTTCTTTTTGGCTGTATGCATACGCTTTCATTTTGGGACCCGTTGCACTGTTGGATTTTTGGCTGCACTCACTTTTTTTTTTTTTTTTTTTTTTTTTAAACACCGTTCACATAATTTTGTTTTGGCTTTATGCACTCATGTTTTTGGTGGAGTCACACCATTTTCTGTTGGCTTAATTTATAAATCTATTTTCTTTTTGGCTGTATGCATACGCTTTCATTTTGGGACCCGTTGCACTGTTGGATTTTTGGCTGCACTCACTTTTTTTTTTTTTTTCCCTTTCCTTCCTTTTGGCCCATCTCCTCCTATTTCATTTTGGCACAGCTAACAAAACTGTTCACGCATGAGCTGTAAGTCTGCCCAGTACATCTTTAATGGTGCAGTATTTCTTTTTATTCTTTTTTATTTTCCAAAATGACAAGCTTGTATTTCAAGTGTGTGAAAATGTCTAAGACCATCATGTTAAATATTGATTAGTGGACATTTAGAATCTTAACCAGGGTTGTGCAGTTATGTTTTGGTTTTCTGTTTCTTATTTACGTTTCTTCATCTTATACTAGGTAGTTTTGTCAGCAACGAATAACTGCTAAGGATCTTTCTGTGTGTAACACTGTGCAGAGTCTTGCACGAAGTATTTTAAAGAGACCCTATGCCGTTCATACCCAGTTCCTGTGTGTTATTTGTAGGCAGAGTTTCGTAGAATATGGTGGTTGTCATCTTCTGGGTGGTTGAATCTGGAACACATACAGACATGTAGTCCAAGTGAATATTTGAATGGGAGTGTAAAGTGTGGGCTTCTCTGATGGGGGAGCCTGGTGGGCTGCCATCTATGGGGTTGTACAGATTCGGACACGACTGAAGTGACTTAGTAGCAGCAGCTGTGGCTCAGGTGGTAAAGAATCGCCTGCAATGCAGGAGACCTGGGTTCGATCCCAGGGTTGGGAAGATCACCTGGGGAAGGGAGTGACAAACCCACTCTAGTATTTCTGCCTGGAGAATTCCATGAACAGAGAAGCCTGGCAGGCTACAGTCCATGAGATCACAAAGAGTGAAAATAGTGAACAGATAGACACTCGCGTCACTCACCATGGACCATACTCCAGCTCCTCCCTTGGCTGCCATTCCTTGCAGTCCTGAGATGCCTGGCTGCTGTCCACACCACCTGGGGTAACCGCTAGGCAGCTGTGCCACTTGAAGACGAGGCCACACATCCTTCGGCTGGTCGGGGAGGTGCACTGCTGTGATGGACAGCCTCTGCTACAGTGCTGCTTTACTATTTCCAGTTGTTTTCTGGAGGAATAAGCAGCAGGAGTGGACACCGATGATTCAGGGGGATCTCAGAGCAAGAAGGAGGCACACTCCCCTCCCTAGGATGAGGAAGAGGGCTCCTGTCCTCTCCTGGCAGCTGAATGTGGACATAATGACATGTAGCCAACTGGAAGCTTAGCACAAGAAATGTGAACTTGGAGGGAGTGGCCGGGGATGAGGGGTGTGAGTTAGAAATGATTCCCTGTGTGGCTTGGGCAGAGGGCAGAGGGCATGAGAGTCCAGTGGTCCTCAGCCGACTGCCCCGGGGTCTGATCCCATCTATGTCACCTCTCTAGGTCACTGTCAGAGCCTGGCTCTCCCAGCTAGCTGGTCTTAGTTACCTTTCACATGAATTGCTCTTCATTTAAATTAACCAGGGTATGCCTTGTAATATTTAGAATCAAGAGTCTGAAGATGGTAGACAAACCTAACCATTGGTTGCAATGGAGGACATGTCCCTGCGCTACAACAAGGGGTAGTATTGTCAGTGAAAAAAACAGACAAATCCGAGATTAGCCTGGATAACAAGGAGAACATCCAGATAGTTTTGGTAGGCCCATGAGAGGTGAAAAGGGAAATTTAGGACTGATTTAGGGAAATTTAGGACTTAACAAAGAAGAAGACAAGCTTGGTTTTTCATCTCGAAGGTCCCTGGAGGAGGTACATTTTATGATCTTGTCGATTAGCATATTGTATTTTTTTTTCCTATAGTGAGAAAGGACCAGAAGTGAGAAGAATAAGGAAGTGGCAACACATCCTTTCAGAGTAGGGCTTCCAGGGGGCTCCGTGGTAAAGAATCTACCTGCAGTATAGGAGACACAGGTTCCATCCCTGGGTCAGGAAGATCCCTTGAAGGAAATGGCAGCCCACTTCAGTATTCTTGCCTGGAAAATCCCATGGATAGAAGAGCCTGGCGAGCTACCCATGGGCTCACAGAGTTGGACACAGCTGAGGGACTGAGCTCCGCACATACCTTTCAGAGCGTGGATAGAGGTGTCTTATCGCTCTCAAGAGAAGGGCCCACATGTCAGAGTCAGAGAAATGGGTCCAGAGCTGACGCAGGATTTGAAGACAGTGCAAGAGTTTGGTGCCATGTGTATCATTTGGTTTTTAAACTGATTCAAAACAGAATAAGGTGAAAACACTCTATACTGTCCCCATCTATTTTTCTTAAATATTGGTGGCCCAGTTTTTGATCAACCCTTTTATAATGTAGAAAATCCTGCCTTACCAAATGATAGGATGCAATTAGTTATCTTTGTGCTCTTCCACAATTTTGCAAAATTTTGCAATCCCTTTGCAATTATCTGCCCCTTTCTATGTGGAAGGCTAAGGTAAGAATTTGAAGAATAGGAGTTTCGAGCTACTGTAGTCATATCCGTTTCAACACAAACATAGCTCTCTTTAGAGTTTCGCTTGCACAAATTGTTCCATTTTGGGTTCTTTGTAAGATCTGTCTTCATTTCCTCTGTCACTATTAGACTGCCATATTTTCTTGTCCTTTTTTGGCCAAGCATCATCATTTTCTTCCTCCTGGTGGAACAGTAGCTGCTCTTTCAAGCTCTGATGTTAATTTCCTTTCTCGAATCCCAGCATCTCTTTCCAATTTTGAAGGGAGATTTGATCTCTCAGCACCCTGCCACTGTGTCTGTTTTCATGAGGGTCTTCGTGGCTGCTTCCAGTGCAAGATCTGATTTCTGATGCAAATTGAAAATCAAACAAGCAGTTAATTCTGTGCATCTTTGTATCTTCCTGTAAACATGACTGCTACCATGTTTTTACCCTCTAAGCACTCTTCCTTAACATACTTCCATTTGTCACAGATTGATTTGCTCAACAGAATTATTGGTAGTTGATTCTAGGAGTGAACTTTCTCTGGTTTCTGTTTGTAGAAATGAATCTCACTTCTCCATGTCTTTCTTTACTTAACTTGTTTCTGTTGTCATCAAATATTTATTTAATGAGTCTATAAAGGATCTTCAGTGCTCTTTGGGGATAAAATCTAAGACTGACATCTAACGTGTCCATTTTAGTAAAGCGCAGTTAAATAGTGTAAATGGCAGGTGTATCTGTGGAGCAGTCATTCTGCTATAATCATGTGTTACAATTATGCGTTGGGGACACTTGCCTTGAGGAGCTGGGAAGTGAAGGGTCATGTTCACCCTTGCTGTCACCTGCCTCTGTCAGAGCAGTGGCCCACCTCTTCCATTGTCTGTGAAATGGAATAACGGTTTTTCCTTTCTTAGTCACCTGGTGGTTGTATCGACCACATGGGCTCATGAATGTGGCAGTGTGGTCATCCCATTCTTGCCCTGGAAGGACCCCGGTCTGGGGTTCTTCTGCCCTGCTTGGCCTCTGCAGCCTGGGCTTCAGGCCTTCTTTGTGCTTTTCATGCTGCAGTGAACTTGAGTCCATGTGCATGGACTTAGAGGCCTTCTTGCTGGGCCCCTCCCTCTCTGGGTCTGTGTTCTCGGAAGTCCTCTAACTGCCCCTCGAGACTGGAGCCATCTTCCCAGCCACATCTTTAAATGTTTTTTCCTGCAAATTCTCTTTTGTTCTTCCTGATTTGAAATAACCTCTGAATGATCATGGTCCTCCATCACCTTAGTGATCCCTGGTCCTCCATCACCTTAGTGATCTCTGGTCCCCCATCACCTTAGTGATCCCTGGTCCTCCATCACCTCAGTGATCTCTGGTCCCCCATCACCTTAGTGATCTCTGGCTCTCCATCACCTCAGTGATCTCTGGTCCTCCATCACCTCAGTGATCCCTGGTCCTCCATCACCTCAGTGATCCCTAGTTCTTCACCATCATAGTGATCTCTGGTCCTCCATCACCTCAGTGATCTCTGCTCCTCCATCACCTTAGTGATCCCTGGTCCTCCATCACCTTAGTGATCATGGTCCTCCATCACGTCAGTGATCTCTGGTCCCCCATCACCTCAGTGATCTCTGCTCCTCCATCACTTTAGTGATCCCTGGTCCTCCATCACCTTAGTGATCATGGTCCTCCATCACCTCAGTGATCTCTGGTCCCCCATCACCTTAGTGGTCTGTGGTCCCCCATCACCTTAGTGATCTCTGGTCCTCCATCACCATAGTTATCTCTGGTCCCCCATCACCTTAGTGATCTATGGTCCCCCATCACCTTAGTGATCCCTGGTCCCCCATCACCTTAGTGATCTATGGTCCCCCATCACCTTAGTGATCTCTGCTCCTCCATCACCTTAGTGATCTCTGGTCCTCCATCACCTTAGTGATCTCTGCTCCTCCATCACATTAGTGATCTCTGGTCCTCCATCACCTTAGTTATCCATGGTCCTCCATTGTTACAATGGTGTGTTGTCATTGGTCACATATGTGTCCTGTATTGTTAACAAGATTAAAATTGAGGGTCAGGATTCTGATGCTTTCCTCTCAGTGTCCACACAGCACAGAACCGTGGTATGGATTTGGGGTTGCTGGATGCTGACTGGAGGGTCCTTCATAAATCAGGCAAACCCCCAACCTCAGTTTCCTTACTTGCATAGTACTTTGAGTGATCTGTGGGCCTGGGTAGAAATGTCAGTTGGCCATCCTTCAGTCTTACTATAGATAGTTAAGGGGTGGCCATCCTAGGCAGCCGGTGCCAGGCCCTTCTGTAATAAGGTCGATGTGCTTGTCATGTGGTTAGGGAGACCAGTGCACAAGAATGTGCTGTCCAGGTGGTTTCCTACAAGGGAGGGCTATGGGCATTCAGCGAAGAGCTAGCAAGCCAAGAATGGTGGGCGAGAGGGAGAACTGGCACAATGGGGAGCGGTGGGTCTTCATGGACGAGTGACAAGAGTCTGCTGGGAGGGTGGGCAGGACATTCCCCCTGAAAACATGCACCCAAGTCCAGGAGCCTGCTGTGTGTGGGGCTGGGATGGTCGTGTGTACCAGACCTGGTGTGCAGAGCAGGTGACATGCAGGCAGAGAGGCCCTTTGGTTGTGTGGAAATGACTGTAGAGAATGGGCTCCTCAGGAGAGAGGCAGCTAGAAGCTAGGGGAGTATGGACTTCAGAACCAGCCAATGCCAGGACAGGCAAGGAAGATGGCCATGGCAGGGGGGCTTTCCTGCCCTTCAGACTGTGGTGGTGGCATCACCAGGAAGATTGAAAATCCAGTCCCCGTTGTCATGGCCTGAAGTTCTGATTCTGTAGGTCTGGGTGGGGCTCCGGGCTGTGCTTTAGGAAATTCTCCAGGTGATTCTGATGCTGGGTCAGTGACCCACCCTCGACTCAAAGGATTGTATGCTGGATTGTAAATGCTGGATTGTAAACCCAGGGAGTGATCAGATAGACTTGCATGTCCTCTGTTTGTCCAGGCAGACAGCTCGTGGATAGCTCTGTTCAGAGTTTCAAAAGGATCCATAAATTCCATTAAGCTTAAGAATCACTGAGCTAGAAAAAAATAATGTAAAATAATGAGAACAGTGCTGTAGCCAGAACGTGGGAGAGCAGTAACCTTTTTTTTTGGTGTGCGTACTGAGTTGCTCAGACTCTTTGCAACCCTATGGACTGTAGCCCGCCAGGCTCCTCTGTCCATGGGCTTCCACAGGCAAGAATACTGGAGTGGGTTGCCATGCCCTCCTCCAGGGGATCTTTCCAACCCAGGGATCGAACCCTCAATTCCTGTGTCTCCTGCATTGCAGGTGGATTCTTTACCTGCTGAGCTATTGGGGAAGCCAAGAAACATGTCGTGATATGGGGGAAGTTTACATTTACAGGAACCTGACTATAACACGTGAGGAGAGGGAAATCTTGTCACCCTCTTTCTATTAATGTCAGGATTTATGTTTGGGTGAATATCTCAGGATTTAAAGGAGATGCAAGTCATGATGGATCTAGAGATTTCATAATTTATCTATAATAGGTTTTTTTTTTCCTAGAGACAGTTTTTTTTTTTTTCCCCCTGACCTAATTAAATCATCTGGTTTCCCCTGAGTTTTATTTTTTTAATTTTGAAGTTAGCAATGTATTAAAGTTTCATAGAATGGAGGTCTTCACTGAGAATTTTTAGCAACAGTGCCACAAGTTGCGCTCCTGCAGCAAAGGTCGTGTCTACATTTGTTTGATAAGCATCTTTCTGAAATTTATGAAGAAAAAATTGATATTGATGCAACCTGGTTTTTACTCCCAGCCTAAGAGCTTTCATGTCAGTCAAGTGTACGAGTGAAAAGTGGTACCTCCTCTCTCTTTTCTTCCTGAACCCGAGGGGAAGTGGGCATCTGGTTGATCTTGGCAACATAAGTGCCACGAATTTTATGCATTAACTCTGAGGGGAAGGGAGGTCCGATCAGGAATGTATTTCCCAGCTGGTCAAGGCTGAGGGATCCGCTTGTTACTGCAGTTGTTCTTGACAGTGAGGTTCGGCTCCTGAAGTCCCATATTTAATTGCTGGCTTAAACGTTACAGAAATTAAACTCGTCTGTGCTGTTTCCTCTAGGCAAACATCTGGTCCTGTGAAGGGTTACTCTTTTTAAGCCCAGTCAATATCCTATTGATCCACAAGGGTTGTATTCTCCATTCACGGGGTACTCATTGCTATGTGAGATATTGTCTATATGGCCAAGTGCCAAGGCCAACAGTTAGCTTACTGAATAGTATCCCATAAGAAAGAGAAACCCAGGCCACGTGTGATTAAGTGCAGAATTACACACTCAGATTATTCAAAACAACTCCAACACAACACTTTAATCCCAGTGATCACAGCTTCTTAAGGTAACTCATCCAGATTGAAAAAAAAATGTCTCATGAGAAGCAGAATTCTCCACTCTCCTGCATTTATATTAAAAATATCCCAATGAATCATTTCTAAAGCAAATAGAGCTCATCCCAGGCATATTATGGAGTCACTGACCTTGAAATTACCTTCTTTTTTGGAACATTTCCCCATCAGCATTTTCCATTTCTAATGTTACCTTTATCAAGATAAGAAATATCTCACATTTTACTATTTCTACTTGTGGATTTTTTGCTTAGGCTGCAGGTGATAGGTCTCAATAAATATTTTTTTGGAGAGGGTATTATTAGAGAACCAGTTATATGAATATGTGTTGGTTAGTATTTGCTTGAGTTTTAGATTTTGAGCCTCTTAGACTGAAGAATATCACTGGTTCAGATAATTATAGACATGAGTCTGCAGATGCCACAGATAGGGTCTGTTGAGGAGAGTCCTACTAAAATTATATTGGTTGTTCTCAAATGAGTCTTTCAGCACAGATGATGTAATTTTTTGGTGGTGGTGGTGGGGGGGAGTTGCTTGAATAGGAACAACATCCCAGATCAGTCCTAGCCCACATAAGGTTGAGAATAGTGGGTGCCCGGTCCTGTGATTTTGTGTCTCTGCTCTTCCCAGCCCTCACATACACGTTCACATCAATGGGGCGTCTTCTTCCTCCTCATTTCCTTGTCCTTAAGCGTCTCTTCTCTCTTTAACCTTGGCCTCAGCCGTCCTTTCACTTACATTGCTTAACATGATCTTATTTCATTTTATATTATAATAACCGCCCCCACCCCCACACCCCCAGCCAGACATCTTGGATATATACCAACACATTTAAACCTCCATTGTGTTTCTAATAAAGAAGTATTATATTTAACAGAAGAGCAAGAAGTAATGGAATGTATACTTTTACAATGGAAATACAGCTGACTCTTGAGTGACATGGGCTGGGAAGTGGTTAGGGGCACTGACCCTACACACACTTGGAAATCCAGGGATCATCTGTGTATGACGTTCATCTATATCTCTGGTCCCCCAGGCCAGATCATGTAGTGCTGTAGTAATTGCTGTCATTGTTTAGTTGCTGAGACATGTCCAGCTCTTTGTGACCCCATGGACTATAGCCCACCAGATTCCACTGTCCATGGGATTTTCCAGGCAAGAATACTGGGGTGGGTTGTCATTTTCTTCTCCAGGGGATCTTATCCACCCAGGGATCAAACCTGTGTCTCCTGCACTGGCAGGCAGATTCTTTACCCCTGAGCCACTGGGGAAATTGTAGTATTTACTACTGGAAAAAAAATCCAAGTAGACGTGGACCCACACAGTTCAAACCTGTGTTGTTCAAGGTCCCACTGTATTATCTTAGGGATCATTTTGACCTGGGTTTGTTAAACACTGTTAAATACTTTTGATCATACAAGTCTTTTTAAAGTTGGAACCTCAACAGTTAAAATAAATGAAAGTTGAACATAGCAGGTTGAGTCAGGGTTTTAGAAAGACCTGGAGTGGGTCTGGAAGAACCTTTACAACCAAAGGGTTCTGAGGATCACAGTGTGAAACACCAGCAGTCTAGTTCCTCCAAGCTATTATATAGATCAGGGTGCTAGAGAAAAGGAGCCGACATTGACTTGTTTACCTGATAGGAAGGCAGGTAACTGGATAGATAGGTAGATAGCATAATATGTATGTGTATGTATATAAACATGCACTTATATACAAAGTTGTTTAATCCTTATAATGTGCTAGAAGGTAGCTGAGTACAGCTGGATAGATGAGAAAAGTTCCTAAGCTGACAGAGTGGGAACTCACCTTAGGTCTTTCTGGTGGCAAATGTACATTCTTTGCCTCATATCTCCACACTGCCAGCTGGCGGTTTTCCTGAAACCACACAGGCACACACAGAACTGAGCCCTCCCAGACCCCCTGCCTCTTGGTCCAGGGCTGCCCCTTTAAACCACCTTTTCGCTTTAGTCTGTACCTGTGGAAAGAATACACTGTATATTGAGGAGACAGTTTGAAAAGAAAGACACTTCAGTTGTGTTGACCTTGAGAAGGATTAATGTACTTAGTTCCCTGTGTTTAACAATTAATTGGTCATGTGGAATGACGGGGGAGAATCACCGTGCTTTCTGTGCTCGGTACATCTCGTTCTTAGAGAATTTTGCACAGAGTTTTGCAACTTCCCAATTTTAAACATTATATGATGAATTAGTTTTCTTCAAAGTGTACTTTCTTTATGGCCCGAGAATTGAAGTTTGATGTTGAATAAGTATTCACTGCTTTTATGTTTCATAAATTTGAAAGATACAGAACATGTAATCATTAACATTCTTTTTATGTTTGGAACATAAAATCAAACACAACCGATTGAAGCATTAAACCAGAGTTCCAGTACAATACCCAGAAAATCCCTTGGCTTTTCTGTTGACTTACGCTGAGGTCTGCCAAATAACAGCCTTGTTATGCAGATTCTTAGAATAACAGACCCTGGATAGCTCAGCTTCTTGCCTTTTGTCGAGGGACAGGATGTCTTCAGGATGAATTTTTGGTTCTTTCTCTTGGCTCCTGTAGCAGTATTCATCTTTCTCCTTTGTAACTGCTTTCTGTTACCCTAGTGACCTTCCTGGAGGATCGGGGCATCTTTATCATTGTCTGCATCTTCCCTATAGCCTTCATTTCTCCTCCACACAGAGTCCAACATAACGCCCAGCACAGAGTAAGATGAGAAAAGAAATCCCAGGACTCAAATCAGAGAGGTGGGAGCTTCCAAAAGCAGCATGTCTCCTTCCCTTGGTGCAGCCACAGTACTTAGAATGTAGAGTCCATTTGTATATGCTTTTCTGCTTTGCAAATAAGCTCACCTGTACCATTTTTCTAGATTCCACATATAAGCAGTATTATATGACACTTACCTTTTTATGATTTACTTCACTTTTCATGACTTACTTAGCTCTTTATGATAATCTATGTCTCTGCAAATGGCACTATTCCATTCTTTTTTACATCAGAGTAATAGTCCATTGTACATAGAGTCACAGATATAGAGAACAAATGTATGGATACCAAAGGGAGAAAGTGAGTGGGATGAATTGGGAGTTTGGGATTGACATATAACACTGTTGATACTATGTATAAAATAGATAACTAATGAGAACCTACTGTATAGTACAGACACCTCTACTCAGTGCTCTTTGGTGACCTAAATGGGAAGGCAATTTAAAAAAAAGATGATACGTGTTTATGTATAAATGATCCACGTTGCTGTACAGCAGAAACTAACAAACACAGCATTGTAAAGCGCCTATGTGTGTTCAGTTGCTATCATGTCTGATTCTTTGCAACCTCATAAACTATAGCCCACCAGACTCCTCTGTCCATGAGATTTTCCAGCAAGAACACTGGAGTGGGTTGCCATTTCCTTACCGGGGAGCTTCTGACCCAGGGTTTGAACCCCCATTTCCTGAATTGGCAGGCATGTTCTTTACCACTGAGCCACCAGAGAAGCCCCCAAACACCTATACTCCAATAAAAATTTTTTAAAGCATTTCTTTTTCAATGTTTCTGATGAAGACAGAAAAGTAAACAGCTTTCTGTCTTGCTTTTGTTACAAAAATCTTTACGAGATTCTGTTGAACCCATCAGGTCTGTAAGGAGTCACAGGCATCTTTGTAGGACTGGGAATGCAGAGATGACAAGACATTCCCAGGCCCATAGAAGCTCACAATCCAGCAGAGAAGACACAGAGGCCACAGTCGTATTGGCCTGTGGGCAGTATGACCTGTGACCTGTATATCTCACAGTGATGGTACCCAGGAAGCAGTGATTGATTTTTATCCCTGAAACAGGCCCCCAGGAGAGGTGACCTGTGAGCTAGGATTTGAACAGCCATGAATGGAGTCTGGCATCAGACTCTGGGATGGGGATGTAGGGACTAACATGGGACACACGGACAGCAGCATCGCTTAGGTGGGTCTGCATATAGTCAGGAATTGCAGGATTATAAGAGCTGACTCACTAGAAAAGACTCTGATGCTGGGAAAGATTGAGGGTAGGAGGAGAAGGAGATGAAGGAGGATGAGATGATTGGATGACCATCACCAACTAAAAGGACGTGAGTTTGAGCAAACTCCAGTAGATGGTGAAGGATAGGGAAGCCTGGCATGCTGCAGTCCATGGGATCATAAAGAGCCAGACACGACTGAGTGACTGAATTATAAACAACAACTCTGGAAGGGAAATGGTGGCAGGAAATGAAGATAAATAGGTAGATGGGGGTCAAGTCTGGAAAACCTCCTTGGTCACGTGATAACATTTGCACATTATCCTATGGGCAGCGAGCTGCCCTGGAGTCATTTAAACAGGGAGTTTGAACAGCCGTTTTTAGCTGTGTGTTTTATGAAAGGCCAGCTTGTTGGCTGTATGTGGGATAAACTGGAGAGGGCAGAGTCCAGACACAAGAGGGTGGGCCAAGTTTAGTGGGAATGTGAGCTGAAACTCCAGGTGTGGTGTGCAGGGGGTGGAAGTTGCATAGGAGAAAGTTTCAGGCAATTGTTTGGAAGGGAAGGTGTTGGGAGGCCTCGTGGTTGACTCACAGGGTTTTGGCTTGAGCCTCTGGCTTGTGGTCCATCAGCCAGCATTGGCAGCATCCACACAAAACTGCCTGGCATTTTCATTTCCTGTTTCGGATCCCATGCCCACACATGGCCATGGTTCCTTTTGATGTTCATCATCTTATCCTAACAGTGAGTGCACTTTCTCATCTGCCCTCAAGTCCACCCTCTCCCGGGGGGAGGGATACTAAACATTCTGAAAGTGTCGTGTCTTCTGCAGGCATAAATAAATCCTCGGGGATGTGCTTAGGGGCAGAACTGCCCCCTGGATATCCTTCAGGAACTTCTAGGTGGAGGACCAGCATCCTGTGTCTCAAAGGCTACACATCTTTAAACATGAGGGTGATACTGAGGCCAGTGAGATGCACGTACTTAGGAGGTGTGCAGGATAAAGGAACAGTGACTGATGTTTACCCACTGAGGTACCTGCTTTTGAGGTTCCTGGGCTGAAGGAAAGACTTCTGTTTCCATGGTTGAAACCGTGCATGCTAATTGTACCTGTGATGTGTGTATTTCCTTTTTACACACAGTCTGTGACATGTCCAAAGATAGAAGAGGTAGCTGACAGGTCCAGGACTTCATGAATCCGGGCCTCAGTTTCCAATTGAGTTGAGTGAGCCTTACAAGTTCCAGCAGTGGCACCCCACTCCAATACTGTTGCCTGGAAAATCCTCTGGACAGAGGAGCCTGGTGGGCTGCAGTCCATGGGGTCACTGAGTCAGACATGACAGCGACTTCACTTTCACTTTTCACTTTCATGCATTGGAGAAGGAAATGGCAACCCACTCCAGTGTTCTTGCCTAGAGAATCCCAGGGACAGGGGAGCCTGGTGGGCTGCTGTCTGTGGGGTCGCACAGAGTCGGACACGACTGAAGCGATGCAGCAGCAGCAGCAAAAGCAGCAGCAGCAGCAGCAGCAGCAAGTACTCCTAAGGACAGGAAATTGGGATGAACGTTTTACCAAGAGGATAGAGGAAATTGTATTGACTTTTTCCTTATATATGATTTGATTCTACTCAACAAATGGGATGTGTAGAAAAAAATGTTCATGGAGGGAAATATATTTAGTTGAGTTTGGGTTAATCAGTGAAAATAAACCACTGGCTGGCTGTTTTAAGCTGGATAATACAGCTTGGCTGTACTGCCTGTGGGTGAGTTCTGGAGTTTATTTTATCAGCTGCCCCAGATAATGATTTTATGCTAATAAAATCATCAAGAGATGGATTTGTAAATCATACTAAACTGGCAGGAGCATTGCGGGGCATAAAATTAAATTCTGTCCTTTATTAATTTCCTGGGTCTCTCTGACCAACACCCAGGGTCGTTTTCCACCTGGGGTATCTCTTCTTGTTGAGTAGTTCCACTTAGGAGAAAAATTACAGATAGAGAATTTCTTAGCATGAAATTAGAAAATAGAATTCAGCACTTTGATCAAGCAATGTTATTCTGTTGCCCTTATTCACCTGAGAGACATTTATGACTTAAAAAGACTTATTTAGAGCAGTGATCTCTGAAAGGCTTTCTCCACCTCCTTTGAGGCATATAATACACAATCTGTTGATGTATGGAAGAAAATAATTGAACTTCAATTAAATTTATTTTGTATTTTGTACTTTAAAAGGTCAATTATATGTGTGTCTAATAATCTGAATATGTGGAATACTACATGATATAATTTATAAATAAAATGAGATGGTTGTACCTTTTTTATTTGTGTTTTAAAATCTTAATATTCAGAATGTCTATTTAGCTTTAAAATGAAGCATAGTTAAGTTATAATGTTGTATTTCATGTGTACAGCAAAGTGATTCAGTTATTTAATATGTATATTCATATAATATATATTCTTTTTCAGATTCTTTTCCATTATAGGTTAGTACAAGATATTGTGTACAGTTCCCTGTGCTATAGGGGAGATGCTATACAGTAGGTCCCTGTGCTATCTAGTAGGTCCTTGTTATTTATTTATTTTATATATAAGAGTGAAAGTGAAGTCGCTCAGTCGTTGTTTAGTTGTTTAGTCAGTTAGTCATGACTGACTCTTTGCAACCTCATGGACTGTAGCCTACCAGGCTCATCTGTCCATGGGATTTTCCAGGCAATAGTACTGGAGTGGGTTGCCATATATAATAGTGTGTATACATTAATCCCAAACTCCTAATTTATCCCGCCACCCCTCCTTCTTTCCCCTTTGGTAACAGTAAATTTGTTCTCTATGTCCGTGAGTCTATTTCCATTTTGTAAATAAGTTCATTTGTATTTCCTTTTTTTTTTTACATTTGATTTTTATTTATTTATTTATTTTTGACAATAATTTTTTTTACTTTATTCTACATTACAATACTGTATTGGTTTTGCCATACATTGACATGAATCAGCCACAGATTCCACATATATGTGATAACATGTATCATCTTCTCTGTGACTTACTTCGCTCTCTATGACAATCACTAGGGCCATCCATATTGCTGCAAATGGCATTATTTTATTCTTTTTTATGACTGGATAAAAGGTTGTGGCTTTTTTAAAAAACTGAAGTTATCTTTACCTTCCTAAACCTGTTTGAAACTACTGATCTAGAGCACTTTTCTAAAATGGGTCAAAGATTAATTTGTTCTGAGACCTTTTTTCCTAAGTACACAGATTCCTGAAGATTCTGGTTAAATAGGTCAGACTAGAACAATAGTTATCAAACCTAAGTGCGCATCAGAATTATCTAGGGGTCAGGCAGAGGATGAGATGGTTAGATAGCATCATTGACTCAACAGACATGCATTTGAGCAAACTCCAGGAGATAGTGAAGGACTGGGGAGCCTGGAGTGCTGCAGTCCATGGGGTTACTAAGAGTCAGACAGGACTTGGCAACTGACTTGCAACTGGCTTGCTAAAGCACAGAGTGCTGATTCTGGCCCCACCCCAGAGTTTCTGACTCTGCAGGTCGGAGGCGGGGCCTGGGTATTTCTAAGTAGAGGAAACCACTCTGAGAACCTCAGTCCCCACCTGGGACTCGACAGAGGTGGTTCCAGAGAAGAGGTGATAACTGCTGATCTGGATTTTTCAATCTACCCTGGCCAGTTTTTGCAGATATTTTTCATCATTTAGTTTTCTTTTCCTACTCCTGTTGCATTGGTAGAGGCAGACAGCTCCTTGTCACATTGTGTTTTTCAATATCGGTGTGGAGGATAGAAGCACCAGTGTGATATTCAGGGAGATTCGAATTTGAAAGAATTTGTTCTCATGAGTGATTTAATTAAGTCCTCTCTGAGCTACTTATCTGTACATGGAAAACTGAGCAGGTCACTAATGATTTGGCTGCATCTGTACAATATTTTGGAATGGAAATAACACTATTAACCCATTTAAAAAAACAGATTTTGAGATGAATAGGAAAAATTAATGGTTGTGTTTTACAATCAGCTCTTTTTTAAAAGGAAAAACAATAGATTGATATGAAATGAAGGATGTGATGTGATAATCTATAGCAACTTTAAGAACAAAACAGCTCATTTCCTTTGAGCTATATAAAGTACATCCGTCGGTAGATAGCACTGCTTATGACGGAGTGTGGCATCAGCCATTTAAATGCCTGTGCAATGTGTAAAAGCCGCTTGCTAGATTAAATTATGTAGAAGTGCATTCTATAATGCTTACTGTCCGATTCACTAACCATCAGTGGGGCATTCAGAGTTTAAGAGGCATTATATACTTTCGTTGTTGGCAGGCAATTAAATGCAGAAGTCACTGGGATTGATTTAGAAGAGGAAAGCAGTGGCTTAGCTATATTGGTGCAGATTTTTTTCCCCACTCTTAAAACAATTATGTATATTATAGCTCGCTTCTGTTTATCCTTTGAAAATGTAGTTTACAGCCGTTTATCTCACAGCTCTAAATTTGAAATAAATGGAAGGGACCACCTGAGATTACATGTATTTTAGGAAAATAGAACATATAACATTAATTCACTTAGTTTTTGATTTGCCCTCTCTGTAGAGAGTCCCATTTAATACTTTATGCATTTGATAAAGGCTGCCTTAAATGGGGTCATTCTGTATTTAGAACAAATGAGAAAAATGTTCCAGAAATCTCCTCGAGGAGTATTACAGTCTTTTTACAAAATGACTTTAAAAGGACTGTAATTATAACAAGGAGAATGATTGCCAGAGTATATAAGTCAGTTTAACCTGTTAAAGTCAGAGCAGTTGAAAATGGATGTGTATCTTCAGTTCAGTTCATTTCAGTTCAGTCACTCAGTCGTGTCTGACTCTTTGCGACCCCATGAATCGCAGCACGCCAGGCCTTCCCGTCCATCACCAACGCCCGGAGTTCTCCCGGAGTTCACTCAAATTTACCTTCATCGAGTCGGTGATGCCATCCAGCCATCTAATCCTCTGTCATCCCCTTCTCCTCCTGCCCCCAATCCCTCCCAGCATCAGGGTCTTTTCCAATGAGTCACCTCTTCACATGAGATGGCCAAAGTACTGGAGTTTCAGCTTTAGCATCATTCTTTCCAAAGAACACCCAGGACTGATCTCCTTCAGAATGGACTGGTTGGATCTCCTTGCAGTCCAAGGCACTCTCAAGAGTCTTTTCCAACACCACATTTCAAAAGCATCAGTTCTTCGGTGCTCAGCCTTCTTCACAGTCCAACTCTCACATCCATACATGACCACTGAAAAAACCATAGCCTTGACTAGATGGACCTTTGTTGGCAAAGTAATGTCTCTGATTTTCAATATGCTAGCTAGGTTGGTCATAACTTTCCTTCCAAGGAGTAAGCATCTTTTAATTTGATGGCTGCAGTCACCATCTGCAGTGATTTTGGAGCCCCCCAAAATAAAGTCTGACACTGTTTCCTCTGTTTCCCCATCTATTTGCCATGAAGTGATGGGATTGGATGCCATGATCTTCGTTTTCTGAATGTTGAGCTTTAAGCCAACTTTTTCACTCTCCTCTTTCACTTTCATCAAGAGGCTTTTTAGTTCCTCTTCACTTCCAAGGAGTAAGCATCTTTTAATTTGATGGCTGCAGTCACCATCTGCAGTGATTTTGGAGCCCCCCAAAATAAAGTCTGACACTGTTTCCTCTGTTTCCCCATCTATTTGCCATGAAGTGATGGGATTGGATGCCATGATCTTCGTTTTCTGAATGTTGAGCTTTAAGCCAACTTTTTCACTCTCCTCTTTCACTTTCATCAAGAGGCTTTTTAGTTCCTCTTCACTTTCTGCCTTAAAGGTGGTGTCATCTGCATATCTGAGGCTATTGATATTTCTCCTGGCAATCTTGATTCCAGCTTATGCTTCTTCCAGCCCAGCGTTTCTCATGATGTACTCTGCATATAAGTTAAATAAGCAGGGAGACAATATACAGCCTTGACGTACTCCTTTTCCTATTTGGAAACAGTCTGTTGTTCCATATCCAGTGCTAACTGTTGCTTCCTGACCTGCATATAGGTTTCTCAAGAGGCAGGTCAGGTGGTCTGGTATTCCCATTTCTTGAAGAATTTTCCACAGTTTATTGTGATCCACACAGTCAAAGAATTTGGCATAGTCAATAAAGCAGAAATAGATGTTTTTCTGGAACTCTGTTGCTTTTTTGATGATCTAGCAGATGTTGGCAAAAATTAACATTTGTTTATTCTCCTTCAGCTCCTTAGAAATGGTACTTTCAGGAGCTTATTTACAATGCAATTCATGTAACAGTTATTACATAAATATTTCAGGTTGTTATTTGCTTACTTTATGGAGGTGGGTTAAGGGTGAGGATGAAATGTTAGTTGCTTAGTCCTGTCCGACTCTTTGCAATCCCCTGGACTGTGGCCCACTAGGCTCTTCTGTCCATGGGATTTCCCAGGCAAGTATACTGCAGTGGGTTGCCATTCCTTTCTCCAGGGCATCTTCTAGACCCAGGGACTGAACCTGGATCTCCTGCATTTTAGGCAGATTTTGTTACCATCTCTACCACCAGAGGAGCCTGAAGGGTGGAGATGTGTAGACTTGAAGGAGTGTGAACTCTGGATGCAGATCTGGCTTGGACTGCTGGCCCCCACCAAGCTCTCTGTGATGTGGGTGAGATGTTTGGCCATGTCAAACTGCCATTTGTAAATATAGGGATGTATCCATACAGAATATGACAACAGATTAGAATGGAGAGGTTGGCAAATAGGTAGAGTGTTCTGCAGAGTAGAGAAGTAATAGCAAGTGTGTGAGGCAGTCACTGTTCCCGAGCAGAAATGAAGTCCTAGGAGAATTTCCCCCCAGAGCTGAGATCCAGGACATGGTGGACAACAGGGAAGTCCCTGTGGGGCCACAGCTATGGAACTTGGAGGAAGTGTCCTCTAGGGTGGCCGGGAAAGCTATTCATGAGAGGTGAGCCACCGAGAGGTGCAGGGGTGAGTGCTGTCTGTTTGACCCTGTGGGCCACCACATGCTGGAGGAACCAGATAGCCCTGACCTTGTGGATCTGGGGCTCCTGAAGCCGTGTGTGCTGGGAGCCTTCTGGGAGCTCTACAAGCCCCCTCTTTGCTCCTGTTTTGCCTCTCCAGGACCCTCTGCTGGCCAAGCTTAAAGTCTTGCCAAGTGGAACAGGGCATGTAGTCAGAGAGTCTGCATACATTTTCTCAGAGCAAGCAATGAAAAGTGAATTTAGGGCTGAGAGGTAATACACTGATACCTGGGAAAAAGATATTGATTCTTGACTTTAGGCTTTGTGAGACAGACATTTGCATGGGATTTGTTATTTGATGAGTTCTTTGATCAGACATTGAAACTGTCAGCTTCCCAGATGGTGCAAGTGGTGAAGAACCCACCTGCCAGTGCAGGAGATATAAGAGACGCAAGTTTGATCCCTGGGCCAGGAAGATTCCCTGGTGGAGGATACTCCAGTATTCTTGCCTAAAGAATCCCACGGACAGAGGAGCCTGGCAGGCTCCATGTAGTCTCAAAGAGTTGGATGCTACTGAAGAAAAGTTATCACCAACCTAGGTAGTATATTCAAAAGTAGAGATATTACTTTGCCAACCAAGGTCCATCTAGTCAAGGCTATGGTTTTTTCAGTGGTCATGTATGGATGTGAGAGTTGGACTGTGAAGAAGGCTGAGCACTGAAGAATTGATGCTTTTGAACTGTGGTGTTGGAGAAGACTCTTGAGAGTGCCTTGGACTGCAAGGAGATCCAACCAGTCCATTCTGAAGGAAATCAGTCCTGGGTGTTCTTTGGAAGGAATGATGCTAAAGCTGAAATTCCAATACTTTGGCCACCTCATGTGAAGAGGTGACTCATTGGAAAAGACCCTGATGCTGGGAGGGATTGGGGGCAGGAGGAGAAGGGGACAACAGAGATGAGATGGCTGGATGGCATCACCGACTCGATGAACGTGAGTTTGAGTGAACTCTGGGAGTTGGTGATAGACAGGGAGGCCTGGTGTGCTGTGACTCATGGGGTTGCGAAGAGTCAGACATGACTTAGCGACTAAACTGAACTGAGCTGAAGTGATTTAGCATCCACACACACACATTGAGAGTATAGTCTTATGCTGGTTGTGAGGATTAGATGAAATAATGACTGTCTGTTTATTGAAGCAGAATCTGGCTAGCATGTGATGGATGTTTAAGAAATTGGGGCCTTTGCAGATCACAGGTCACTTTGCAGATCACAGGGCACTCACATCATAGTGTTGAGTAGTAACTTCAAGCCAAACAAAGGGTCCCAGGTAATGATTTTTACCCCCACACCTTAAAGGCTACAGGAGCACCTTTTGAAGGATCATAGAGTCAGTTCTCTAAACCCAGACACCACTCTTTTCAAAATCAGATAGAACAGAAATGAAAAAGGCCAGTGTATCTCAGTAGAGATAAAGGTGGTTTGTGAAGTGTGAATAGACATGTGATGGGTTACGGTGTCATGACTATGGGTCACAATCAAAGAATATATAGATACTGCTCCAGAGGGTGGGTTCTGATCCCTGACGGTTTGATTTCTTTTGTCTTCTCTCCAGTTCTGGAGCTTTAATAGGATACAGAGCAATCTTGTGAAAGAATTTTTAAGTTCCCTTTGGGGGAAAAGTGGACCATCCACTCCGTTATAACCTGGGTCTTAATGATGGCATTCTACTCTTGCTCCGACTGAATAATTCTCTGCTGTTCCAAAGAAGGACTTCCCTGGTGGCTCAGTGCTGAAGAATCTGCCTGCCAGGAGACGTGGGTTTGATCCCTGAGTTGGGAAGGAAATCGTAACCCTTTCCAGTATCCTTGCCTGGGAAATCCCATGGACAGAGGAGCCTGGTGTGCTACAGTCCACAGGGTCGCAAAGAGTCAGTCATGACTAAGTGACTAAACAACGGCCGCAAAGAAAGAAGAAAGATAAATTCCCTCAGTATGCAAATGATAATATTTTATTTTCATAAATCATGAATGACCTTTATAGACAACTAGCTTTACTATCTTAATTATTGCCAGAAAGAAAAAAAAAAAGACTTTAACTTTTCTAAAAGCGAAAACCATAATTTGAGAGGAGACTTCATTAACATTTAGCTGGCTTATAGTTTTCAGCCATAATAAAAAAATGAACATGTTCAGTGATTTTGTCACATTTGGAGCTGATTCATGTTGGAATACATCAGGACAGGGCTGGGTGTTTTGGAAAACAATTGAGATTGTTTTCATTGTTTAAGTGGATATTACAGTTAGAAAAAAATTTAGGCAAAATTATTGTGGCCAGATTCTGCACAGAGCTTTGGGAAATTCATCATCTGTGTTTCTGAAAAAGCATTTATTAGGTGCCTACAAAGTACAGACCAGCCCTCTGGTGACTCAAACAGTAAAGAATCTGCCTGCAGTTCAGGAGACCCAGGTTCAATCCCTGGATTGGGAAGATCCCCTGGAGAAGGAAATGGCAACCCACTCCAGTATTCTTGCCCTGGAAATCCCATGGACAGAGGAGTCTGGTGGACTACTGTCCTTGGGGTCCCAAAGAGTTGGACACGACTGAGTAAATATCACTTTCACTACTTTCATTTTCACTTTACCATGTACTAGCTCTCAGGAATATCAAGATGACTAAGAGTTATAATGATCTAAATGCTTTTTAGGGGATTCCCTGGTGGCCCATTGGTTAGGACTCTACATTTTCACTGCCAAGGACGTGGGTTCAAGCCCCGGTTGGGGAACAAAAAGATCCCACAAGCTGGGGCAGCATGGCCAAAATAATAAAAATAAAATAACTTTTGAGAAGAATTACTAGGCTTCTGTTTCTTTTAAACTCTGAAGTTTTTATAGAACAACAACAACAACAAAAAAAAAAACCTATGGTTCCATCTTATTTCTAGAACCTATCATGTTATGCTTCAGTAATAGCACAGACTGGCTTTAGGTTTTAGTTGAGGAGTAAGTATATAAATTCATGGCGGTCCACTAAAACTTTTTTGAGAGAAGCAATATTCATAAAGACCATTTTGAGGGAGGTTACGGTTTTATCCAAGAATGCTCTGAGCTCCCACTTAATCAAGTTTATCTAATTGAAGTTGGGTGACATGCTGTCCTGACATGTCACAGAATGGACCCTAGAACCTGTGGCTCCATTGCGGTGGTTGCCCCTGAAAACTGTGTTCATTAATGCATGTTGATTGCTTAGTCCTGGTGCCCTGGGAATAGAGGTCCCTCCCTCTGGATGTAGGATTAGGAGTTGTGTTTCTTTCCAGTTTTTAGTTCAGGAGATACTGTCACAGTGTTAAGAATGTGGGTTTTCAAGGCAGGATGCCTGAGTTCAAGTCTCTGCATCACTGTCTTTCACCTTTGGAACCTTGTGTGCAAGCTTTCAACCCTTCTGTGTCTCATTTTCTGTAACTGTAAAATGGGGATCATGGTACCTATGTTATCAGGTGAGTGTGAGCGTTGAACAAGTCCTTAGAAATTGTAAAAGTGAGAAAGTAAAAGTGTCTGACTCTTTGCTACTCCACAGACTGTAGCCCCACAGACTGTAGCCCACCAGGCTCCACTATCCATGGAATTCTTCAGGCAAGAATACTGGAGTGGGTTGCCATGCCCTTCTCTTTCCATTAGTAAATGGAAACCCCTGTTATTCACTTTAGTATGTATATTGTCATCTCATAATACTGTGAATTGCATAATTAGTCATTATTTCCTCTCGGCACTGGCTACCCAAAAGCTCAGAGTGAAATGTGTGGCCAGTGAATGAGCCTAATGACTTTTAAAAAAATTATTTGGTGATAATGGTGGAGTCCTCTCCATAATCCTGATATCATCTTATTCTTACTTTTTCCCCCCTCTACTTCTCTTGCTTTTCAATTTTCACTTTTCTTTAATTTTATTAGTTTAATTGGCATGTTACTGTGTTGCACTGCCTGTCCTGGAACAAGCCACACAGTCATCATCCTTGTCTGTTACCTGGATATTGACACCCCCTAACGCTTCCTTTCACGTAATAACTCCTTATTCCCGCACGGGTTCTGTGTTGTATGCAGATTTGCTAAGGAAAAGCCTTTCTCAAGGAATGATGGAGGCATGTGTGTGTATTGATTTAAGAGAGAGAACAAGGGAGAAGCAGATCACCACCCATCTGGTTTGCATCACCTTTCCTCCATCACGTGTTTGACCTTGGGTTTAGTCCTGATTCCCCTCCTCAAAAGAAATAATTTACCTGGACTGATGGATGAGTATGGTCCAGCCGTGGGCTGTTGGGTGTTGGTCCAATGCCCAGAGTTCTGGAGAAAACTTGGCAATTTTTTGCCGACAGTATTCCTCTACATGATGGTAAGCTGTCTATGTTATCCTGAAACTGCAGGTGACTTATTTTTGGAAAGTCTTCATCTCATGATGTTCCTGGGACTTTGCTTCCTTGTCACATTCTTCACTGGCCCCAAAGCACTCACTTGACAAGCCCAGTAAGCTCTGTTCTTTGCTCCCTTGGTGCCATGGAGAAGCCCACACTCTTCATTTCCCTACAGAGTACATGTTTCCTTCTCTAATTATTTATTCCAGCCACTTGCAGCGCAGTGAACTCTTGAGAGTCCTTGTAGGAGATACAGATGGTAAGGAAGATTTGTTGTTCAGTCACTCAGTTGTGTCTGACTCTTTGCGACCCCATGCACTGCAGCACGCCAGGCTTCCCTGTCCTATTCTATCTCCTAGAATTGCTCAAACTCATGTTCATTGAGTCGCTGATGCCATCCAACCATCTCATCCTCTGTCACCTTCTTCTCCTGCCTTCAATCTTTCCTAGCACCAAGGTCTTTTCCAATGAGTTGACTCTTTGCATCAGGTGGCAAAAGTATTGGAGCTTCAGCTTCAGTGTCAGTCCTTCCAGTGAATATTCAGAGTTTATTTAAGACCTTAGCTTAAATCTTAGTAAGATTATTAGTAATAGCTTTTACTAATTAGCAATAATAATTATTAGTAGTAGTAATAGCTGATACTGGTAGACTTGCTCAACTCTGTTAGACCAGCCACACTTGCTGCCGAACTGACTTATCAGAAACATCAAGTGAGGTACATGTTATATTCATTTCATTGGTAACGACATTGGGGTTCAGAGAGGCTAAATGCTTTGTCTACAGACACACAGTCAGTGGAACAAGAATAAGGAAGTGCCAGGTGTCTGACTCTGGAACCTGTTCATGTCAGATCTACCCAGAGTTGCCTTGAAATTGAAAAGCTTCACTGTGCTCTCTCGCGTGGATTATATCCCATTGCTGTTGACCTGACTCTTGCCTTATTTCATCTCGTGGACCACCTTTGCTGTTTTAGAGTTCTGTGTCTGTTGGATGAAGGCCAGTGATGGTTCCGTAGGTGTGCAAGGAGACACAGGTTGGGACAACAGGAAATCCTGGTGGTTCCATAGTCCTGTGTGGATTCTCTGTTTTCCTCCAAATGGTAAAGCAGCTTTATATAATAGGGAAATTATATCCTTGTACCAGCATTGTATTAGTCATTGGGGTTTGCTTCAGCCATAACAGTTCTCACCATTGTATTTGCTTATTGGAGAAGAAAATGGCAACCCACTCCAGTATTCTTGCCTGGAGAATCCCAGGGACAGAGGAGCCTAGTGGGCTGCCGTCTATGGGGTCGCACAGAGTTGGACACAATTGAAGTGACTTAGCAGCAGCAGCAGTGCCAAGAATTGGTTCCTAAACCAGATCTTTAACCAGCCTTCAGTTGTTTTGCTGATACCCCAAGCTATTTGTCACTGCCTGAGATTGCACAGCAGGACTTTCATCCAAGTACTGTCTGTGCTTCCACTGGGAGTCCCTTTTCTGTCAAAATTCATGCCTCTTTCTTTCTTTTTAATATTACAAGTGCTACTGCTGTTTGGGTTTATTCCTGAAGCAGTAAGGCTATTTTCTGTATCAAAATTAGGGCTTGCAACCAAGAGAAAATATTTCTCATAAATGTTTGCATAGTCTTCTAACATTTCTTACCCGAAATTGTAAAGGTGTTAGTATTACGTGCTTGAAACAAAGCCACTCTGTTTCTGAACTTGTTAAAGCTGAATAAGAGGGAAATATAAATTATCAGTTGTTGTCAAGGTGAAGTATTGAGTTAATGCTGTGTCTTTATAATGAGTTTTCTGTTCCCAACAGAACGTTTAATTGGGCAGTTCTGTTAAAAGTGTTACAGAAGATGGTGTCCAGGGCCACTGGAGCTAGCGACTTAATACACAGAGTGAAAGAGGAGGAACACTTCTTAAAATGGCCCAAGGTCCCTTGAACATCTTTTATCAGTGATTTGGGGGCTGACAGTAAGCATGCTTCATCAAACTTGCAGTAACCCAGAGCTAGGTAGGATACCTTAAACTCGAATGACAACATCAGGATTGCAGACGCTCTCACCAGGCTGGAGAGATGTGCTGACAACAGAGATGGGGTTTAGAAAGGGAGAATGTAGAAAGTCACCTCCCTTAGTGCAAAGGGGAGAAGTGGCTTGATGGCAGTGCTATGAGGAAACATGTGGGATTCCGAGATGGGCCAGCCCTCAGCTCAGGCTGTTGACAGAGCAAGAGGTCAAGGGAAGTAGTCGAATTGGGCCTGCAGTACTGGGAGTCCCTGGTTTGGATGAGTGCTGATAAACTCGACAGGTTTAGAGCACCTGCCTTCATGATGAAGGTCTGAGAGCCTTCTACTGGGAGGGAGGGTAGGGAGCAAAGCATGTTTTGCCTGGAGAAGCAAAAACATAGAACTTGACAGCTCTTTTTAAATAGCTTTCTTGTATAAGAACGGGGATTTTTCACTGTTTCTTCACAGGGAAGAGCTAAGATAGATGGGTATACATTTCAGGAAGCTGCATTTGGGCCTTTTTAAAGGGGTCATCTACAATCAGAGGGATGTTTTCTAAATTCTGGGTGCCCACCTATTCAGAAGGCTTCCCAGATTCTGCTTGCTGATAAAAGGGATGCTGGAGGTGGGAGTTCTATCCCTGAGTCGGAAGATCCCCTGGAGATGGAAGTGGCTACCCACTCCAGTATTCTTGCTTGGGGAATCCCATGGACAGAGGAGCCTGATGGGCTACAGTCTGTGAGGTTGCACAGAGTCAGACAGGAGTGAGAACACAAGCACCTGTTCGGAAGCTGCCTGTCTGTCTAGAAGGTTGTAGAATTGATGTAAGCAAGTGGATGGAAATTGGACTAGGGGACCCTATGTCTGAGTTTGTGCAACTACTTTATTATTATTATTTATCTTCTTGCTGCCAAGGCATGCGGTACAGCCACAGTGTAATAATGTTCTTACACTTGTGTTTTCTTGACCAGATCCTCAGTTCTTATCATTGGCAAGTGATTATAATTAATCTTTTAAATTGACATAATTAATAACATTTTATGATAATGGGCAATAGAATTTTCATGATAATTAAGATGATTGATAGAATCCTTCACTTTGGCAATGTGAAACATCGGGGGAAAGACTTGATGCCATAATAATTCAGGGTAACAAGAGACATTTGAGAGAATGTGAGTGGGACTTTTTGAATCATCAGTGTGTCCCCAGATGCTGAAACAGCGGACCTGCTTTGCATATACTGCATTTTCTTTTATTCTTTGTTTCTTTATTTAAATAGCTTCATTTTTAGCTTCAACATCCAGCAGATGTTTACCCCATGTTTATTTTGAATTTATCCTTGCCTTTAAAAATTGTGTGGACTGTAAGCAAATTTATAATCTCTTTTAATTTTGAGACCTCAAATCTCCAAAGTATTAAAGTAAAACCCATTTTTGTGTTAGATTTAGAATAATCCTTAGACAAATATTTTTTCAAGCAAGGTCTACAATCTCTACTGTTTTGTCCCTGACCAGCATGCCAGTGTTACAATGGAAGTATTTCTCTTTTCATTTTTTGGACAAATTATAATTTGTTTTTCTTTTGAAGATGAACACCTAGGATGGTTCTATTAAAGTTCTGAACACAGGTCAATTATGCCAACTTCATATGAATCTGGAAAATATGAATTACAAATTGCTTCATTTTTACTTTCAACTGGGCTGCCCCAATGCTTTGTGGGTAAAGAATCCTCTGCAATGCAGGAGACACAGGAGACATGGGTTCAGTCCCTGGGTCTGGAAGATCCCCTGGAGGAGGGCATGGCAGCTCACTCCAGTATTTTGGCCTGGAGAATCCCATGGCTAGAGGAGCCTGGTGGGCTTCAGTCCAAAGGGTCACAAAGAGTCAGACACAACTGAGTGGCTATTATAAAGATGTCAGTCTTTTGGGGAAACAGTATAATTTAGAATTATTGACAAGGCATGACTAATACTCAGATAACACTTACTTAGGATGCAGTGGGGTCAGGGTCAAATTGAGCTGAGCATCAACCGTGGGTTTACGGTTCCCTGCAGTCATTGTAGCTTATCCCAGAGGTCTGGTCGTTATTAATATCACTCTCCCTTCTTTTACCTTTTAGGTGGTTGCCTCTTTGATGAGCCTTATAGCACGTGTGGATACAGTCAGGCTGTAGATGATGACTTCAACTGGGAACAAGTGAACACCTTGACCAAACCAACCTCTGACCCGTGGATGCCATCAGGTTTGCTTTTAGTTTTAAGTTCTCTTTTTAAAATCAAAGGTGCAGAAGAATCTTAATATCACAGTCAGTGTCCCCTGGGCGTTGGTCGAATGAGTGAGGGTGTTGGTTTTGAGTTTGGTGGCAAAGGCTGGTTATCTTATGAGGATGGTTCAATAGAACCAATGACAGAGAGTTGCCCCTTGTATCTCTACCTTTAAAGTCTGATTAAAGTTTACTTCTTTTATCTGTGGATTCATCCTTGCTAGATTAATGAGCGTCACCCAATGGGATCTTTTCCCAGGAAGCAGAAATTATGGGAAATAGATTGATGTCTCTTCTGGCGAATGTGTCTAGCTAGGGAATCCAGATAACAAAGCCTCCATCACAAATATGAGACCTGGGGAGGTGATTCACTTTGCACCTGAGGAATCTAGGAGTATGCTCATGATCTTGAAAGCATTTAGATAAAAAGGTCTGCATACATGTGGATCCTTTTTCCGCTATAGAAACGCTTAGTAAGTTTTCTGATGAGTGAGAAACATTTGACCAGCAAGATTCTACTTCTTTGTAAGGAAGAGCGGGAAGATGATGACTTATGGACTCTGATCAGATTGGAGGTTGATCATTTTAATAGACACCGATTTTAGGCTGTGCGTTGCCCATCCCTTTAAAATGTTAGATTTGCAGATTCACTTAACAAATGGGGTGATGAGTGTATCCCATTCAGGATTCTAGCTGGAAGAGATGTTACTCTAATTTGGGTTTCAGATAAAGCACAATTTTTATACTTTTTAAGTGGCTATTGAGGTCTTCATTCATGTATCTAAATGTAGCAGTATTTACATTTATTAAGTAATCTTGGGAAGGCAGCTTGTGAACATGAAGTAGGGTTTAATGTTGTTTGGTGAAGCTTTCACAATTATGATGCCCACCACGTTCTTCCTACCTCCTTCCCACGTTTAACTCCTTATAACTAAAAAGAGAGGAACCTTGAGGAGCACTGTGGTTTAAAATGGACCTCAAGTCTATCCTAGTTCTTGGTGACTTACCCACAGCTGACCATCTCCTCCTCTGTCTCTCTCTTTCTCATGTAAGTAAGTGCTTTTGAATGTTGTGTTTGAGTCAGTGGTTCTTTGGTTGTTTTTCCGTCTAATCTGGTTTCATTCTTGTCAGTGATGGGGAGCTGGAGGGGGCACATAGCAGCCCCCCTCGGGGGAGCTGACCTTTCCCGAGAGGCTTCTCACCTTGAAGGCCTTTGTTCCCACCTGCTCTTAATCAAAGAGTATGTGTGTGTGGAGTTAGGTGCTTGGCCCTCAAAAACCAGTAAACAAGCCAGGTTGGTGGAAAGGAAAGTTTGCTTTATTTTAGATGCCAATGAGGGGGACGAGGAGGGTGGCGGACATCTGTCCAAAGACTGACTCCCCGCTCCCACAAGCAGGGGGTGAGAGTTTTATAGATGGAGTGGGGGAAGGGGTTACATGCAGAAATAGCACAGTCCTCTCTAACAGTCATCAGTGGTCTGACCAGCAACACCATGGTTGTTTCAACTACAGTTAATCTCAGTTCCAGGGTCCATTTGTTCCCATTTCTTTGCAGTCAGTTCTCAGCATTGTGGCAGCTCATGTCCTGGGTACAGTCTGGTCACCATGCAGTTAACTTTTTCACCTGGTGTTTTGGTATCTGTGAGACAGCTCCCAGGATATGGCTCAGAATATTATCTATAGCTCCTGAGAAAGAACTGAAGGTCCTTTTTTTTTTTTTTTTGAAATCAGCCACAGGTGTGGACGATCTCCCCATGTTAAAGCCCCCTCCCACCTCCCTTCCCTGCCCATCCCCCCGGTTCATCCCATACACCGGCCCCAAGCATCCTGTATCCTGTATTGAACATAGACTGGTGCTTCATCTCCCATATGATTGTATACATGTTTCGTTGTCCTTCTCCCAGATCTTCCCACTTGACTATGCTTAATTGCTACATTATTATTATTTAGTCTCCTTGGGCCACTTTCCTTTGTTTCAGCATCTCTCACTGCTCTGAATAAATGTATCCTTTGCCTGAAGTTTCCCACAGACAGAATGCAGGCAGAGGACGAGGGTGGGGGGGACGAGGACGAGGGTTGGGGGCAAGGACAGAGGGTCCTACTCTGTGTCCATCTCTCTCTTGAGCCTTGGTCCAAGGAGGCTGGGAGGCTGGGAGGATACTCAAATTCAGTCTTGGGTGTTTTCTACACAAGAGTGAACCTGGGTTTTCTTTGTTTATCATTTTCAAATTTGGTGAACATTTTGTAATTCTCCACAGTAGGTACTTGGTTTCATTTTCGTGGTCCTTTAGATTGAAGCCTGACTTGGAAACACCGACTTTTACAAAAGAGCCTCAGTAATGCTGGATCTTCAGCAGCCTCCGCTGGTTCTATTTTTGTTACAGGGTGACCTACCTCTCTCCACAAACGAGGGCAAGGAATAGCTTCTTGTTACCATTCATCCTTTTCTTCTTTGTGATGTCCTGTAAGACCATCTCAGACCAAGCTGTCCAGGCTTTAAACACAGAAAGGGTGGGTTTCTAGCTGAGGCCATTACAAAGATGATAACCCACCCAAAGATCAGCTGTGCTCTGGAGCAATCGGTGGGGTAATTGAAGCAACACAGGTGAAGTGACTTTGCAGAGTTTTGGTCTTTGAAGGCCCTTCTGCCTTGGAAGAATGAAGTGGAGGCATTTTAAATAGTCTTCCTGAATTTATTCCACTTTTGTTGATTAATAGAAAACTTGGGGATTCATATTAGGACTTTTGCATATGGGCTTTTAGCTACCCAACCAGGGATGAAACCCACACCTTATTCATCGGAAGGTGCAGTCCCAACCACTGGGCCACCAGGGAAGTCCCTATAGTGGGTTCTTATTAGTTATCCATTTTATATTATAGTACTGTGTGTATGTCAATCCCAATATCTAAATTTATCCCTCCCCCTCCTCCACCTTGGCAACCATAAGTTTGTTTTCTACATCTGTGACTGTCTTTCTGTTCTGTAAATAGGTTCACTTGTACCATTTCTTTGGGATTCTGCACGTAAGTGATATTATATCCAGTCACTCTATGTCTTGCAGTGCATCGTGTGATTTCACATGTAGACTAAAAGGTATTGATTATTTCATGGTACAGAAATATCCATACAAGTTGACAATGGTTAATGTTTTTTTATATTGTTAAAGTATTCGTTTTTGGACCTTAGGGCTCCAGTTTTATGAAATGAATATTTATCATGCTCCATATCTTATGTATTAGAAGTGTGATCCTGTTTATAATAAAATGGAAAGAATAAGTTCATCCATGGGGCTTTCCTGGTGTTCCAGTGGTTAAGAATCCACCTTGCAATGCAGGGAACATGGGTTCAATCCCCAGTCCAGGAAGGTCCCACATAGAACAGCTAAACCCATGTGCCACGACTACTGAGCTCATGCCCTGGAGCCTGTTCTCCGCCACCGTGAGAAAGCCGAACTAGAGCATAAGTCCCACTCGCTGCAACTAGAGAAAGTCTGTGTGCAACAACAAAGACCCCACCCAGCCAAAACCAAATACATAAATAAGTAAAATTTAAAATAGAAAGTAATTTCATCCATAATATTGAAAAATCAAAGGCAGCTTACAACCATAGTGGATAGTGAAAGTTGCTCAGTCATGTCCAACTCTTTGCAACCCCATGGAGTATACAGTCCATGGTATTCTCTAGGCCAAAATGCTGGAGTGGGTAGCCTTTCCCTTCTCTAGGGGATCTTCCCAACCTAGGGATCAAACCCAGGTCTCCCACATTGCAGACGGATTTTTAACCAGCTGAGCCACAAGGGAAGCCTAAGAATACTGCACTGGGTAGCTCATCCCTTTTCCAGCAGATCTTCCCTATCCAGGAATCATACCAGGGTCTCCTGCATTGCAGGTGGATTCTTTACCAACTGAGCTATCTGGGAAGCCCAGGAAGAAAGGCATTTATACCCCAATGGTATAAATAACTTCTCAGAAGGCTGTAGTGAAATAAATGGGGCCTTAGTACTGGGAAAACCTCAGTGCTCTTCCAGGTTGTATAGTGTGCTTCCTGGGCAACCTCACGTGGCCCCCACATCTTGGTTTTACGTAATGCAAATTGGGAATGGTAGGGTTGCCTATCTTCATGCAGGTGCTGTGAGTGAGGATTAAGTCATTTCCGTGGCTGTCCACGTGAAAGGCAGAGAGAGGCCCATGCAGGATGTAGGAACAAGGTAGACTCTTAGCTCGATGACCCAGAAAACAGAAAAAAAAATTGCCTGCATATATTTGTTTTGGGAAAGATGATAGATTAACAGTCAGAGGCACTGAGTTTCCTCCGGGGGCACATTCCTCAGGCATGCTTTCCTCTTCTTGGGGAAGATGTCCCAGTGTATTCACACTTCAGAGCTTTTACGGGGCTCAGTGAGCGACAAAGACCAGACGACTTGGGGCTTGATCTCGATGACCCAGAAAACAGAAAAAAAAATTGCCTGCATATATTTGTTTTGGGAAAGATGATAGATTAACAGTCAGAGGCACTGAGTTTCCTCCGGGGGCACATTCCTCAGGCATGCTTTCCTCTTCTTGGGGAAGATGTCCCAGTGTATTCACACTTCAGAGCTTTTACGGGGCTCAGTGAGCGACAAAGACCAGATGACTTGGGGCTTGAAAAGACATGTTTCCTCCTTGAATTTCAGTGTGTATCTAGTGGGTAATATTTTTTGGCACAGAGCAGTCACACAGTTGTTTAATTATCTCATTCATTCTTTGAATCTGTCAACATTCACAAATATTTATTGAACACCTGCTATGCACAAGGCATCATTCTAGAGGGTTGGGCTTCGTCACTGAGCGATCCCAATAAGGGTGCTTTCCCCGACAGTGCTCCCACATTCTGGTGAGATGATTCTTGCATTGCCAAAAGACCAGATCCTATAAGACCATGTTTCCCCTCACTCATTCATGACTTTCTGGATGTAAGAACGTAAAAGGTAATATACAGTTCAGTTCATCAGAGTCAGCACAGGGTAGCATCAAATTTAGCTTTCTTGGCTGTGCTGTCTCTTAAAAAGACACACACACACAAAAGCTGAGCCAAAAAACAAAAATGAAAAATCAAAATCTCAGGCAAGTGGCAGCACAGTGTCTTCTGGTAATTCTCCTTTATCAACCAGAGCAATCTTGTGCACCCGAATAACTCCTAGCCATTGCTAGCACTTGCTTCCTTGCTGTGCATCCTCTGATTTTTGTGATGGCCTTGGGAGGTCAGATGGCATTATCTCTGTTTTACACCTTATTAGGACTCAAGTTCAGAGAAAGTGCACCTGCCCCAGGCTTATAGGTGAGAGGGGAAAACCCTTGTTTTGCTGTTTTGAGTGTTGAGGGTAAACGTCCCACCAGAGCACTTGTATCTAGTGGGGGTGGGGGCAGCCTTCATCCCGGGTGGGAGCTCTGTGGATCACCTTGAAATGGGCACAGAGGTTCTCCTTGTGGGGCTGTGCCCCCTCTGGGTCCGATTCTGGCTCTGGGTCTTCACAGTCATGGACCTCGCCAGGCTCTTCAGCTCTTGGGCCCCCGGTCTCCTCACGGGTGTAGGACAAGTTAGTTGTCCGCTTTTGTGGTGTGGTGGCCAGGGGCCTGACTGTCGGGGCGGCAGCGGCAACAGTGGAGTGTTCCCTCTGCTGAATGAGACCCCCAGAGGCAGCAGGCAGGCAGCGGATAAGCGGACAGACTTGTTGGCTCAGATGGTAAAGAATCTGCCTACCATGTGGAAGGCCTGGGTTTGATCCTTGAGTTGGGAAGATCCCCTGGAGAAGGGAATGGCTACCCGCTCCAGTATTCTGGCCTGGAGATTGCCATGGACAGAGGGGCCTGGGGGGCTACAGTCCCTGGGGTCGGACACGGCTGAGCAAGTTTCACTTTATAGCACCATGGGGAGACATGCTAAGAGCTGTGAAGGAAAACTGAACAGGACAAGGGCTTAGCAAGGGATGGGAGCAGCAGATAAGAACAGCTGCTCTGTGAGCAAGGATGGGGCACCCTCGGGGACAGGAGGCCAGGAAGTTGAGTGGCCTCCCAAAGGGAAGAGCAGGGACAAAGACCTGGGGGCTGGTCTGCGGGCAGGGGACCATCAGCCCTACAGAGACCCTGAGGCCTTGGGAAGGCATCTAAAACCCGCCTCATGGGGCGATTGACCAGGGGAGACCAAATGGTCCACTTCAGGAACGTTGCCTCCTATCTGGCCCAGCACAGCATTCAAGAAAAGTCCTCCTTTTATCATTATTAAGTGACCTTTCAGGAGCAGTTGGCATGAATCCGTCTCTTAGCTTAATTTGAACTCTGTGAAGTGGGAAGTTTCTGCTGACTTCTTATTTTCTCTTCTAAGGGATACCAAATAAGAAACAAAAGGTATAATTTCTATATGGATTAAATAGAAAGCTGAAAGAAGCCCATTAAAATGTAAACCTTTTCTGCCAGGATGGTGGGATTTGGGATAATTGTCCTGTCACTTATATATCACACATTTTTTCTTAATAAGTTTAACTTCATGGTAAAAAGTATTATAAAGTACTTAAAAAGTCTTCTTTTGAAAAGTGTCTGGATTTTTAATAATTAAGTGTTCCAAGGGGGCTGGTGTATTCTGTAAGACTACTTATTTCAATAATTTATATTCAGTGTTCCCATGAATGCTCTCCTTTAGATTTATTCTAAATTCCTGTCTTGTCTGATTGGAAACTGTTACAAAATGGAAGAATGGTGGCTGGCTATTTCTTAAATATTTGCTAAAAAGTATGCAAGGTCATCCTGTATCTATAAATATATATATTTTTAACATAGGTTTATTTTTTGGTTAATTTCCCGTAAAATTGTACAGGATGACATCATGAGTTATGTGAGAGCAAGTAATGGAATAAACAGGCAGACCAGTGGTGACAGAAACTGTAAATCTCTCTGAGTCTGAGTGGAGGAAGGGTGAGAGGGACGAGGGCTGGGGTCCAGGGGCATGGGACCACTAGGCAGCTGTGGTCGCTGGGCTGAGAAATGCACACCCAGGAGCTGGCGAGCACCCATGTTTCGTGTGTTCCTTGTACTGGTGCCCTGGAGCTGGGCTGGGCCCTGTTGTTGGAATGAAGGAGGCTGGAGAGAAGGAATAGTCTTCCAGTCTTCCGAGCTACCTTGGATGGCAGAGGGGCAGCGGACGGGGCTGGGCTGAAGACCCAAGAACCCATGGCCTGAGGTAGTCTTGCCCTCAGGTCCAGCCGGCGGCAGCCTCTCTTGATGGAGGGTAGATGTTTGGGTTAGAGGGGTTTTGGGTGGGCTGCTGGGGTGCTGGCTGGCAGGTGGACAGTGGCGTGAAGCTGCCCTCATGCAGACCCTGGCGTGGGGAGCGCCTGGGCCATTCTGGGTGGCCAGGGGCTCTGGTCACCCCCGTCTCCAGCCTGCATCAGGCCAGACCTTCCCAGGGCCGAGGCCTCCTTTTAGCACCTTGGGGCCTTCCGTGGTTCAAGGAGCAGAAGAGAATGAATACATTCAAAGATGAACTAGTTGAGTGTGGGTTGTTCTTTTCACCATAAGACCGAGAGGGAGATGAAGACCCTTCCCTGTTTGGGGCTCCAGCCTGTGAGGCCCTGGGTGCGCTCTGGGCACTGGATGTAGAGATGACGTGAGGGGAGTCTCCCAGAGCTTCTGCCAGCTCTGGTGGGGGCCTGTCTGCTCTCCAGTCAGAGGCCAGGGGCTGAAGGCCAGCGGAAGGCCTCCAGGAGGCGGCGGCACCCAAAAGGGCCCAGGGGAGCATGAGGAGCAGGCCAGAGCATGGGGCAGGCCGGGCGGAAGGAGCGCCCTGTCTTAGGCAGTGCTGGCCGAGGGCAGGGCACAGGAGCTGCAGAGAGCTGGGACCGCGGCTTGAGGGCGAGGCTGAAGGAAGGAGCCCCCACCTTCACCGAAGCCGCCCTGAGCTGGTGGAGGATTCCCAGGAAGGAGGCAGTATGACTCCCGATTTCTGATTAGAGACAGCAAGAAGCAAACTGACTCTGTATGGACAGAGAGAAAGAATCTCTCATACGAGGGAGCAGAAAAAGATAGAAGAAGAAAACTTGGTTAGTAAATAAGTATCACAAAGCAGGGAAATATGTAGGAGAATTCTCTAGTTCTTAGAAGATTTACAAGTGTGTGTGTGTGTATGTGTGACAGAGTATGTGTGCACATGTGGTAACATGTTGTGTGTGCGTGCTAAGTTGCTTCAATCATGTCTGACTCTTTGTGACTCCATGGACTGTAGCCCGCCAGGCTTCACTGTCCATGGAATTCTCCAGGCAGGAAAACTGGAGTGGATAGCCATTTCCTTCTCCAGGGGATCTTCCAGACCCAGGAGGGACTGAACCTGTGTCTTTTACATCTCCTGCATTAGCAGGCAGGTTCTTTACCACTAGCGCCACCTGGAAAGGTGTTAACAGTTGTCAAATCTGGGTGAAGTCTATATGAGCATTTATCACGCTACGTTTTCAACTTTTCTATAGTTTCAAAACTAAGCAAAATTTGAATATAAACAGGAAACAGAAGAAACAGAGAGCTTCTCTGACTTCATACCAACATGAATCTCATCCATGAATGCCTCTTTGGCAAAAAGCTATCCTGTCGAATTTCACTGAAAATATTTATATTTTAAAAACCCAAGTTGACCCCTGTTTTCTCTTCTGAGCATCTCTGGATGATTTCTTGGTCTTTCCTGGAGAGGTTTAGTGGAGCTGACGGGCCGATGTAAGTGACACACTTCAGAGAATTAATTTTAGGGCTTTCTAAAATGGGATGGATGCTTCACGCTGCAGTCTTATGCCTCAGTGGGTGAACCAACTATAAAGATCGTTATCCCATTGGCAGCTATTTTGGTGGCTAACTGGAACTTTGTAAGAAGACACATAAGGAGTTATTACATTTTATTTTTGGATACATACTTGCATTCATTTGTATCCTGTCCATAATCTGGGACTGAGCACAGAAAAATTCATAAAGAATTTCTTGGCAAGCTCTGTGAAATGATTGTGCAGATCATTATTTTAAATAAGTGGCCTTTAATGCATAGTTGACTGAGATTTTATCTGAGGAGATGATGATAAATTATATCTTAAAGTGAAATTTAAAAGCTTAAGTGGCTGAAAGGGAAATAAATACGGCTATTTAATTAACTGTCGGCTGGACATCCTCGCTCCCCTCGGTGGTGGGTGGCACACCCAGATAATTGATTACTCTGCCAACTCTATGCCAGATGCACAGGGCCACACGCGAATATACTTGCCCCCTCCTAGAGGATGCCCCGGAAAGTTGGTGTTTCCAATATCCTCTTCTTATTTGAGTGCTTCAGGTTTTCTAATACAGAGCTGCTTCTTAATTTGATTTTTTTTCCTGGTGCCTTCTAGGGATCATCTTTTCTTCTGTGACCCAGAGAAAATGTACAGAATATTAAATCTTTGGCATAAGGCTTGGAGGCATGGACTGGGTTTGGTCCAGGCAATTTTGAAGCAAATAGGATGAATCTTTTGGGAAGGAATAAGCCCACTCCCACAGTCAGCCCTTTCCTGCTGCTTCCGAATCTTCCCATCTCTGCTGACCATGACACCTGTTCTGTTAAACACACACCTTGTGGAAATGGTGTCACCTCCCCAATTGTACTGTATAAACACAATGTTCCTGAGCTCCCCGTTGGTCCCAGCGCACTGCAGAGTGACAGGCAGCAATTTGCCAGCAGGTCAATGACTGAGCTGATGACAAGTGACCTTTCTAACACTGCAATCAATGCTTGTTATTTGGAAAACAAAATGATACAGTTTGTATTTTTCAGTGGATGGGTCATGGGAGCAGCCCACCATTGACATGTGAATTTGTTACCAGGTCTGGATGAGTCAGTTCAGACAGGAATGTTAATTTATTTGAATTGATCTGGGTCTTGCGCTTATAAAAAGGTGTTGTACATTGGGTAATGGCACAAATGATTATGAATAATTGGTTTTACACGTCAATCAAACAGGCATTTAGAACATTCATTTTACACAGTAGTACTATATACTAGCTTTGGCGACATATTTTGTTCAGGTTTGATGTTTTGCAGTTGTTTTGAAATTAAAAATGGTTGAGATATGTGTATGTGTGTGTGTCTTTTGTGTGGTATTAAATGCTACATGTGTGTGGTATTTAAATAGCATCTCTCTGCATGCTTCCTGAAATGGTTGTTGAGGCCCTGTGAATACATGGTCAGGAGGGTGCATAGCTTTGGGGAGAGATCCTGGGAGGAGACTAGCTGCCAGCTCTCCTGTTCTGGAAACAGGGGGGCGTGTGCACCCCTGTGCCCTCTGTTGTGAGTGTGGCCGCACCTGCTGTGGCTGGCGGCTGTGTGTGCAGGTGACACCTGTCCCTTTCAGGCAGAAGCTTGTAGAGTCAGATTCCCCTCGATGTCTTCCCTTTGTCTTGCCTTGGTGATTCAGGTGCTTTTAGCACAAGTGGCAAAATGTAGAAATGATGCCCCCCCTGCAAAAGCTCCCTGCTGCCAACACACTCGGACATACATGCACACCTGAGCACTGGGGGCAGATGCCCGAGTGAGAGAAAAACTTCCTGTGTGAAGCCCCTGAGATTTGGGCATCGTGGATTTTTTTTTCATATTTTTAATTTAATTCACTTATTTGGCTGCACTGGATTTTAGTTGCAACATGTGAACTCTTAGTTGTGATATGTGGGATCTAATTCCCTGACCAGGGGTCAAATCCGGTCCCTTTGCATTGGGAGCACAGTCTTACGCACTGAACAGCCAAAGAGGTCCCTTGGGGTTGTTTTTGAATGATTCATAAACTTTTTGGTCTTAGGACATTTTTTTTGAATATCCAAAGCACTTTTGATATTCATATTTTCTGGATTGAAATGTTAAACTGAATAATTTTGAAAACAGAGTACATCAGCATACATTCCATTAGTCATCAGAGCAGTGATGTGCAGCTGTTAGTAGCTGAGTGTGAAATGGGAATAATAAAATTGAACGATGCCCTATTATTATCAGGAAAATGGTTTTGACCTTGTGAACTCTTGGGGATTTCAGGGGTCCCTAGAAGATGCTCTGAGAACCACCAACCTAGACCATCTTAAGAGATACATCTCCCTTGATGATTGACAGTTAAAGGCTTGGAAGAGTCTGGAAAGAAAAGAAAAAGAAGAAAGGATTTTGTAAATGCAGTTGATCCTGAACAACATGAGTTTGAACTGTGTGCTTCCACTTATATGCAGATTTTTTTTTTTCAGTAGTAAACACTACAATACTGCAGGAGTCAAGGTTGGTTTAATCACTGGTTCTCACCTGAATGGCGTATACAGAAGGGCCACCTCTAAGTTATATACAGATCTTTTGTCTGAGTGGAGGGTCTATACCCCTAACCCTTGCATTGTTCAAGGATCAGTTGTATTGCAAAAAAAGCTATCCCTGAGTGTCACAATTCACATTTTATTTCTGAATAAAGACAGTGTAACTAGTTTGTTTCTATTATTGCAACATATTCTCTCCTTATTCTAATAAATACTCATTCAAATTGAAAAAATGTCCACAAGTTGCATTATATAAAGCCCATAACTGTGAATGTTACTAATTCTCTGAAGTTGGGTTTGTGAAGTGTCATGCTGTAGAAAAATTTCAGAGTAGGATTCATATTCATATATTTGAAATTGTTTGAGTGTAGGTGTTCTGAACTGTGGTGGGTTGGATAAAGTGAATTATTTAAACTCATCCTTTATTAGTGAGCCTGTATAAAGTCATTCAGTAGTGCCGCTTCTGAGATTTTAAACTGTGGAACTGTTGTATATATTGTTGTGATAAAATAATTTCAACCCCTTTATTATGAAGTGCATAGTGACACAGTGATATAAAGATGGTTGAGCATCATTCAGGGTGACTAGGAATTGTGCTGGATAGAAATTGCATAGGAATGATGACAAATTCTTAGGTGAACTTACCAGTCACAAAGCTCCTATCAATAGCCCTGCTATGTAAGGGGATATATTTATTTCCAAAGACGTGAATTCTAACAAGAATTTGGTAATATTTAAAAGGCATTGACCAACTCAATGGACATGAGTTTGAGTAAACTCCAGGAGTTGGTAATGGACAGGGAGGCCTGGTGTGCTGCAGTCCATGGGGTCACAAAGAGTTGGACATGACTGAGCAACTGAACTGAACTAAAAGGCGTGATGGAGAAACATCTCCTAAGTTTAATGTTAATATAGCCATGGAAAGAGTTACCAGGGAAGTCTAGTGATCTTTATAGGTTTTTACAGCTTTGACAGTTAATACTTAAGCTTGAGGATTCTTTATCAGCTGAGCCACAAGGGAAGCCCAAGAAAATTGGTTGAGTGGGTAGCCTATCCCTACTCCAGTGGATCTTACTGACCCAGGAATTGAAGCAGGGTCTCCTGCATTGCAGGCAGATGTGGGAGACCTGGGTTTGATCCGTGAGTTGGGAATATCCCCTAGGGAAGGGAGAGCCTACCCACTCCAGTATTCTGGCCTGGAGAATTCCATGGACTATATAGTCCATGGGGTTGGAAAGAGTCGGAGATGACCGAACACTTTCAAGTTGAGGAAGAGGACAGATGTGGATGACCTTTCTAGTTCTTTCTAGCACTAGAAACGTTTCTCCTTTTTCAGTAAATCCTTAGGAAGCACCTGCTGTGGGCAGGCACTGTTTTTGTGTCCTAAGTGATAGTGTCATGAATAACCTAGGTGCAAGGAGGCTATGTTTTCCTTGACAGAAAATATTTCCTTGGTGAAGTTTTAAAATAGAATAACGTGCTGAATGGAAGACAAGAAAATTAAACTCGTGCAGTGGCAGGGACTCACTAAGGATTAATTTAATCACTAATTACCTACTCCTTATGGTGGCTTTTGAAGCCTGGGACTCACTTTAGAAAGTCCTTGTTATTCGGAGTACCGGCAGGTTGAGAACGCTTTAACAGGCTTCCTAAGAAGATCTGATGTGAAGAGCTGACTCATTTGAAAAGACCCTGATGCTGGGAAAGATTGAGGGCAGGAGAAGAAGGGGATGACAGGATGAGATGGTTGGATGGCATCTCTGACTCAATGGACATGGGTTTGGGTAGACTCCGGCAGTTGGTGTTGGACAGGGAGGCCTGGTGTGCTGCAGTTGATGGGGTCTTGCAAAGAGTTGGACAGGACTGAGCGACTGAACTGAAGAAGATCTGATGGCTGTGATATACTGTCAGAAGTGGCCATCTGCCCACTGGCTGTGGTAGGCACCAACAGCTGCCCTAAGATGCCAAGAGACACCCTTCTCCTTTCTTAGGTAGAACTGTATGGAGGGAGGGCTCCTCCACTGGTGGAGTCCTCTCTATGAAATGCCTGAGCTTGACTCATACTGATCCAAGAAGTGGAGTGTTTTCTTTCATTTCAACCTTTAAGTAACAGAAGTATATATTTGTGACTGGTGTGGCCAGTCACCCTTTCTTACCCCTGAAATAAAGTGGAATAATATTTTGTCTTCTTACTAATGCATCTTTTTAAAGAACTTTAAGTGTTTATTTTATATTGGAGAATATTTGATGTACAGTGTTGCATTAGTTTCAGGTGTACGGCAAAGTGATTCAGTATATCTTTAATAAGATTTTAATCAACTTGTAGCCAAATCACTTTCTAATTCGGGCAGTTCCTCGAGGCCCCCAGCAGGTGGAGACGTGCAGTTTTTTTGCTCTTTGTAGGGGCTGCTTCTTGCCCCTGTGATCAGGCTACACTTTAAGGGGCAGAGAAAATGCAGTGTCAGGTTCTACAGGTGAGCTAGCAGCCGCGTTCTCTGCTCCCCATCGTCCCCCACCCCCTTATGCCTGGTTAAGAGCTCCTATTTATTTCTGCGTTTTGTGAGGTCTTTATCATTAGCAACCTTCCCCAGCACATGAGAACAATATTTTCTTGGATGACACACACACAACAAAGGCAAGAGCAGAGAAGCCGCTGCACCCCAAGGAGGAGGTTTAAACCTTCTGTGATCTCCCCACTGGCCAAGCCCTCTGTGTGCTGACTCAGAATAAACCCCAGAGGTCAGATCTTGTTCAGCCAGCAGGGCTGACGTTGGTCAGAGATTCTGTGAGCTCCGCATGCAGAGCACAGACAGAGTCTCCTCATTTGCGTCTTTCCACACCCACCCAAGCAGTTCAGTTCAGTTAGTCGCTCAGTCATGCGCTACTTTTGCGACCCCATGGACTGCAGCCCGCCAGGCCTCCCTGTCCTTCATTATCTTCCAGAATGTGCTCAAACTCACGTCCATTGAGTCAGTGATGCCATCCAACCATCTCATCCTCTGTCACCTTCTTCTCTTCCTGCCCTCAATTTTTCCCGGCGTCTAGGTCTTTTCCAATGAGTTGGCTCTTTGCATCAGATGGCCCAAGTATTGAGGCTTCAGCTTCAGCATCAGTCCTTCCAATGAATATTCAGGGTTGATTTTCTTTAGGATTTCCTGGCTTGATGTCCTTGCCCACACAAAGGAATGGAAAACAGTCCTGGTTCCGAGGAGTCTTCTGATTCAAGTGATTTGTTTCTTTTCTTTCCTTCTTGATTAACTTATATCATTCCACTCAGGAGTTAAAGAAGAGATCTTCCATCTAAGACAAATTCCACGAAACCTTCCAAAAATATTAATTGTAGGGAAGGCCTTTAAAATCTTGACATTTGGTGCGTTTCCTGCTATTTCTACTAATCAGGGGGAACACGATTGGTTTTCAAATTCTTGAGTCCAGTGCTTTCTAAGCTGTTAAATTTTCCTCCAGTGCATTAGAAAGGAAAGAAAGGTAACATTCTAGAGTCATTCATGGGAGCAGCTGCTAAGCTTGGGAACTGCAAGTGAGAATTTGGTTAACAAAAATATCAATAGATGGAAAACAACTCAACAACCAAACAAGTTAAAAAAAAAATCCAACTGTGACCAAAGGCTTTGTTCTTTAAGAAGCTAGTAGTTTATCATATTTTTGTACTATTAGATTTTAATCTAAATTTGAAGATGCAGTTTACAAACAGGTTGTTTTCCAAGGCAAATCATTAATTTCATTCATGAGAGGCATTTTCATTTACTTTGTAAGTCTTTGTACAGCAAATGCAATGATGATTCCACAAATGTCTATTGAATTATTGAATGAGTTCTGAGAACAGGATTCATCCCACCTCAGTAGGTCCTGTGATCTACTTCCTTATTTTCAAATTAAAGAACTTTCTAAAGAAAATGAAGCTCTTTGTGTTTTTTTCTTTCTTTTTTCCTGAAAATGTATAGAGTACAAAGATGTACTAGATACCGACAAATAAATCTCAAAATCTCAGTGTTTCAATACTGGGGACATTTATTTTCCTTGTATATAATCGTCTCGAGTGGTTCCAGTTTGGAGGTTTGGGGCTTGGGAGCCCTGTTGTAGACAGACATTCAGGTTGAAAAGGATCTGCCATCTTTAGCATGGGTTCTTCAAGACTGCCCTCAAGTAAACATCTAGCTGGAAAAGAACAAAGTCGTGTAGGATGGATGAGGGAGGCTTTTATGGGCAGATTTAGAATGGGAGAGGAAAAAGTCATGGGATCTTGATGACCTGCAAAGGCCAGAGGGTGTACCGTTTAGTGAGTGTCACCCACAAAAGAAAAGAAAAAGAGCACCGAGTGACTTGCCTGCAGTCCCTGCCACACTTGGCCTTTTTGTTGCTGTTGTTCAGTTGCTAAGACGTGTCCAGCTCTTTGTGATCCCAAGGGCTGCAGTACACCAGGATCCTCTGTCCTGCACTGTTTCTTGGAGTTTGCTCAAATTCGTGTCCACTGAGTCAGTGATGCTATCTGACCATCTCATCCTCTGCTGCCCCCGTCTTTTTTTGCCTTCAGTCTTTTCTAGCATCAGAGTCTTTCCCAGTGAGGTGGCTCTTCACATCAGGTGGCCAAAGTGTTTTCGCTTCAGTGTCGGCATCAGTCCTTCCAGTGAAAATTCAGGGTTGGTTTCCTTTAGGATTGACTGGTTGGATCTCCTTGCTGTCCGAGAGACTCTCAAGAGTCTTCTCCAGCACCACAGTTGGAAAACATCAATTCTTTGGCACTCAGCTTTCTTGAAGGTCCACTTGGCCTTTATTTAAGAAAAGGTCATAATCCTTCCTGGTAAATTATTATAAGAGAAAATCACTTTAAATTGAATATAATGATGGATTTCTTTTCCTTTAAAGGAGGAATTAATTTATCAAGAGTAACTAAAAGTCCAGTTAATTGATCGAGAGTAACTTTGGGGAACTTAACTTTATGGTGTCTTAATAAAAAAGTCAGTGAAGAATTAATCCATAACTGATAGATCTTGCACATCATGAGCCTTTCCTAAGCCCTATGTTATTAAACCAGATCGTAATATTTCTCTAAAATAGATATTCTCTTACCTTAACTGTGAGAAGATAATTTCCCAGATACAGCAAAGATATATGAGCATATATTGCTACTTAATTCAGTAAAGTAAATATCATTGAATAAATGTCAGCTTTTCCAGGGAAATCACTGTGTATAACCTCTCTGGATAATATATTTATCAAAAAAAATCGATATTGAGAGTAAACAGATTCTTAATACATCCGAAGGAGCTTCCTAATAAACCTGAATGCCAGCTCATAATTTAAAGCTATTGATACCAATGGGTGTTTACAGATGACATCATCGTCACTTTAGCAGATTATTCTTCATGGTAGTGGGGTGCGATGTATCAAATTCACTTTTAGCCTTGGGGTTGGGAGAGGTGGTGTGTTGTAGAGGTGTGTCAGGACCACTCTGGATTTTGTTTCTGTGCAAGAAAACTCCGGCGGGTGCAGAGCCCACAGGCACTTCCGTTCTCTTTCATTCTGTCCTCTGACAGTGCTTCTCTGGGGTCAGTCCTCTGACAGCAGCTGTGCGCAGCTTCCTGGGGCTCGTTTGTCTCATTATATGGGTTTGTATTTCACAAACTTTCAGTGCCCACTGATTATATGACTGACACATAATACATTTTTTGAAATTAAAGGTCATTCACAAATTTTATTTTCTTTTTAATTTTTATTTTATATTGGCGTCTAGTTGATTTACAATATCATGTTAGTTTCAGGAGTACAGCAAAATGAGTCAGTGAAACATATGCATATTATATCTATTCGCTTTCAAAGTCTTTTCCCATTTAGGTGATTACAGAATCCTGACTAGAGAGGGTAAATGTTGAAAGGTTGTATTTTACATTGGCAAAAATAAAAGTGGTTTCCTTCCTGATGTCTTTGAAAAGACATGTGTTTTCCACTTACCTAAAAACCTGGCCCTTGAGGTTTCTCCTTATGGACCATGCTAGGACCATGTCAAGGGACATCTCACACCCAAAGTCTGGAAGTTTGGATATTTCAAAACTTGGAGATAATAATAGGTAGATCCCCAAAGCGTAATGTGGTTGCACTCAGCTTTAGAAAATGTTTTCTGATTCTATTGAAGTATCAGGAGTGGGTTCTTATTCTCTCTGTATTATACCCAACAGGCAGGCAGCTGTTAGCATACTTTGAAGACTTTCAACATTATCTTCAAAAAAGGATAAATTCTAGCACACAAAGACACGTGAACAAGAGTGAAAATAGACTGTTCTTCATATGGCCAAATCTATATCTCACTGCTGGATCACATGGCTTACAATGTATCTGAAATTAGTATTTTTAATCTATTTTATTATCTTATGAATAACTTAACTCTACTGCATTATAATATTTTCAGTATTTGAATTGTGTTCACATGTAAACATTTAAATTAACACCATCGAAAGATTATATCTTAGCATCTCTGCATTTTTTAATGGGCCAAGAATCTTAAAGATAGCACTGCACTCGTTGACTCTGAGTTTCTGGTGTCATCTGCCTGTGAGTAAATCAGTATGTGGGGTGGTCACCCGAGGACACTCCCAGCTCCTTGATGGAAGCCTGGCCAGGCCTCTGGGAGTATGACCTGGGCGCTTTTCCACATCTATGCTCTGTCTTACAAAACAAGCCTCAGGGACTTCCCTAGTGGTACAGTAGGTAAGACTCCTCCTGCCCGTGCAGAGGACCTGGGTTCGATGCCGGGTCCAAGAAGATTCCACCTGCCAGGGAGCAACTAAGCCCATGCACCACAACTACTGAACCTGTGCTCCAGAGCCTGGGAGCCCCAGCTCCTGAGCCCACACACCCTAGAGCCCGTGCTCCACAAGAGAAGCCGCACACCACAACTTGAGAGTAGCCCCTGCTCGCTGCAACTAGAGGAAACCTGTGCAAGAGCAATGAAGACCCAACACAGCCAAAAATAAATTAATTAAATTGAAAAACAAGCCTCAAAAACATCAACCTCAGTGCTTCAACCCTGAAGCTGTAGACTTCCAGGCTCCTCTATCCATGGACTTCTCCAGATAAGTGGATTGCCATGTCCTTCTCCAGGAGATCTTCCGACACAGGGATCCTGCATTGGCAGGTGGATTCTTTACTGGCTGAGTCCCTAGGGAAGCCCCAAAGTTGTAGGAAGTTCTTCCTGTAACCCAGTCTGTTCTAGAGCTGTTTCACAGGCTGCCTTCAGTGCTTATCTCCTAGCAGGTACTGTGGACAGCCATCGTCCTTCTCCACTCTACCGCTTGGGTTTTCTGTGGCCTTTGTATCTTGCTATTAGCTTGGTAGCCAACAGTGTCAGTAGACGCAGAGATTCTCTTCTGCTTTCTCTCCGCACACTGCTGGAGGACCTCAAAGTGTGATAATGAGAGAGTCAGGCCCTAGACAGGTTGATAAGAAGTCTGGGGTGCCCAAGGAGGAGAAAAGGGGGTCTGGAGCTCTCGAAGAGGAGATTGAGGTCTGGAATTCTCAAGGAGGAGGAAAGGACAAACATCGTTTTTTTCTTCTACATTTCCTAGTCTTAGTCACATAGAACGTTTTTCTCTTTAAGCCCAGAACTGATGATTACACAACAAACAACTGAGTTCAAACTCTGTACTAGGGATTATACAACAACAATGTATCCTGCTTGGACAGTTTCTTCTTTCTGAAAACCTTCTGGCTAATCCTGTTATCTTAAAATGTAAATTATGGGAGTGGGTCTACTAAGATCTTTCCAACCTGGAGACATTCTTTTGATTTGTTGTAATAACTAATTATAAAAGTATATAACTCCCTTGCTAACACTAGCAGGGGGCACTCTCCATCCCCCTTCTGATGTCTGTGTCAGAAGCTTTCTGTGTCTTCACTTTAGTAAAACTCTGCTGCACAAAAGCTCTGCATGCAGATCAGGAAGCCACAGTCAGAACTGGACATGGAACAACAGACAGGCTCCGAATAGGAAAAGGAGTACATCAAGGCTGTATATTGTTCCCCGGCTTATTTAACTTATATGCAGAGTACATCATGAGAAATGCTGGGCTGGAGGAAGCACAAGCTGGAATCAAGATTGCTGGGAGAAACATCAATATCCTCAGATATGCAGATGACATCACCCTTATGGCAGAAAGTGAAGAAGAACTAAAGAGTCTCTTGATGAAAGTGAAAGAGGAGAGTGAAAAAGTTGGTTTAAAACTCAACATTCAGCAAACTAAAATTATGGCATCCGGTCCCATCACTTCATGGCAAATAGATGGGGAAACAGTTGTCAGACTTTATTTTTGGGGGCTCCCAAATCACTGCAGATGGTGACTGCAGTCATGAAATTAGAAGATGCTTACTCCTTGGAAGGAAAGTTATGACCAACCTAGACAGCATATTAAAAAGCAGAGACATTACTTTGCCAACAAAGGTCCATCTAGTCGAGGCTATGGTTTTTCCAGTGGTCATGTATGCATGTGAGAGTTGGACTGTGAAAAAGCTGAGTGCCAAAGAATGGATGCTTTTGAACTGTGGTGTTGGAGAAGACTCTTGAGAGTCCCTTGGACTTCAAGGAGATCCAACCAGTCCATCCTAAAGATCAGTCCTGGGTGTTCATTGAAAGGACTGATGTTGAAGCTGAAACTTCAATACTTTGGCCACCTGATGCAAAGAGCTGCCTTATTTGAAAAGACCTTGATGCTGGGAAAGATGGAAGGTGGGAGGTAAAGGGGATGACAGAGGATGAGACGGTTGGGTGGCATCGCCAACTTGATGGAGATGAGTTTGGATAAACTCCAGGAGTTGGTGATGGACAGGGAGGCCTGGTGTGCTGTGGTCCATGGGGTCACAAAGAGTCAAATATGACTGAGGGACTGAACTGACTGACTGATACAAAAGCTCTTGAGTGATCAAGCGTGATCTCTGGTCCCAAAATTAAATCTCCTTAGGAGATCACCAATCTGACACTGTTCACTGTAAGATATCAGTAATCATTTGGTTTTTCCTGCGGGGATCATCTTCTGTGGAACCTCTGTAACTGGGAGTCTTTCTTTCTCTCAGAACAGCATCATTGACATTGATGGAAGACATTAGTGTGCTCATTCTGGAAAATCTCCGTTGGGTTACACAGAGATGCCACATGGAAAATTTTGCACACTTTTGGTCACTGTTTGTGAAAGGTTTATGATGGCCTCTGTCCTGAGAGCTGGGGCGTAAATGCATTGCGCACAGGACAAGTCAGAGCTGACTTTTCTCTGCAACTGCACATCTCCATGGACCACTTTGGTGGCCCACCCACTGGGGATCACCAGAGTTCAGTGCTCTCTGGGGTCAGCTGCCGTGGGCAGACTCATGACCACTCATCTTTTTATCTCTTTTCTGCCCTAAGTCCCTGGGGGTCTAGTTTCTCTGCAGTGAAGTGGACCACCTTGTACATGAGCAGAGTGTCCAGGCCTGGGTTTTGCTCTCCCTCCTCAGCCTTGCTCTGCTGTCCTGACACACTTGCAGGTGACTGGTCCATCTCCAAGGCTTTGGCTGCTGGAGACGCCCTTGCCTGTGAAGCCCCCTTCTCTCCCCATGTCCCTTGAAGTTCGCTCTTAGTCCTGTAGCCTCCCGCTGCTTGTTGTGGGGGTTTCTGTGGCCCTACTGTGCTTTCTCTGAATGGTGTGATGACCCCCATCTGATATAGTCTGTCCCCGAGACCCGGGATGCATCTCCACTCAAAGCAGCCCCATCTTTGGCGTTCAGGTGTGTTTGTTTAACACGCAGTGGTCCTGTCATTGCAGATATCAGCATGGAGGAGCGGTAATGAAGCAGATGGTCCCTGGGGCTTACTAGCTACTCAGATGTCTGTGAACTGTTTGCAGGCTGTTGTCTGGTGCCTTGGGAAGTACTTAATTGGGCATAGACCTTGCTTCCTACCACAGGGAGGATGCCTATGATCTCAAAAGCAGCATGAGCCTGGGTCTAAAGCCCCCAGAAGGCAGCCTTTTTCTGGTAAAGGCTCAAGGGCTCCCAACAGTGGTCTGAGCAGTTCTGTGGGTTTTAAAGCTTCAGTCTTGGGAGCAGTAATCCCAGCTTGAGGGTCTACAGGTCCTGCTGTGGTGGCCACTGATAACAACTCCTCCCACTGAGGAACCCCAGCAGGGTCCCTGGGCTTGATTTTGATGTTGACTCCCTGTGCTGCTTCCTCTGAAGCAGGGGAAGACCCTCCCATTCAAGCACAGACGTGAATTAGATTCATTAGAAGGTCATCCTATTGTCTGCTGGTTAGAATGGTCTTTCTTAACAAAGAGATAGAATGACTGAAATGAATGAGTTTGTGATGTGCTCTCGACAGTGTATTAAAAAGCAAAGACATCATTTTGCCAGCAAAGGTCCATATGGACTTTGACTATATAATCACAGCTATGGTTTTACCAGCAGTGATATACAGATGTGAGTTGGACCATAAAGAAGGCCAAATGCCGAAGAATTTATGGCTTTCAAACTGTGGTGCTGGAGAAGACTTTTGAGAGTCCCTTGGACTGCAAGGAGATCAAACCAGTCAATCCTAAAGGAAATCAACCCTGAATATTCATTGGAAGGACTGATCCTAAAGCTCCAGTACTATGGCCACCTGATGTGAAGAGACGACTTATTGGAAAAGTCCCTGATGCTGGGAAAGATTGAGGCCAGGAGGAGAAAGGGGGGTACAGAGGATGAGAGGGTTGGATGGTATCATTGACTCAATGGACATGAGTTTGAGCAAATTCTGGAAGATAGTGAAGGACAAGGAAGCATGACCTGCTGCAGTCCATAGGGCTGCAAAGTGTCAGACACAACTTACATAAACAACATTTAGCATAAAAGGGGAAATTAAATGTCCATGAAGGTTGGTAGTTTAAGAAAAAAATCATAGAGAATTATGAATTATATTTAATACTATTGAACCACCCACTTAAAATGGCCAAGATGGTAAACTTTATGTTAATGTGTATTTTATCACAGTATGAAAAGTATTTTTAATTTAAAAACTCATCTCCGGATCTCTTCCAGATTTCCGAAGGTTGGTGATGAATGAAGATTTAGAAGCATATTTATTAATCATTTCAGTAGGCTAAAAGAGACTTCTCCAGACCCAATCAATATGCATTATAAAAGTTAATTTTTCTACCATTTGCTCATATTAATTTTGATGTTTTTGTATTAATGAGAATTTATGCAATATTTCATACATATTAATTGTTCTTTTACTTCAAGTTGGCTTCTGGTGTCTGGTTATAGATATTTAGGCTATATTTCTCTCTGTAATCAGACATTTTTAGTTGCCCACTAGACACATAGTTCAAACTCAAGGTGTTTAGTGTTCCACTTGCAGTCATTTCTTATGTTTGCCAGTCTCTGATACATTCACTGAAAACAGCTAGTAGTCAAGACAACAGAGTGGTTAAAAATGAATATCTGAAGTATCTAGGTTTGGTTTTGATTTATAAAATTAGAGGAAAATTAGAGCACTTGGCAGTATTTTTAGTGGAAGATTTTTCTTTGCTTGTGTTGAAGCTCTAGTATTCATAGTTTTTACTGTGGTAAAATGCATTCACAGTCTGTCCATCCGTCACTGCTGGTTAGTTCCATAACTTTCTCTTTACCCTAAAGGAAATTCTGTGCCCATAGTCACTTCCCATCCCCACCCCCACACTGCCTGCCCCTGGAAACCACTAGTCTTTCTATTTCTGTAGATTTTCCTATTCTGAACATTGCCTATAAATGCATAGTATTAATTTTGAAACAAAATTCAAATCAGTCTTCAGATAGTTAAAGCTGTTCTCAATCAGCTTGTGGTTTGATAAAGGTCCAGCTTTCTGGGGTTGATTAAACTTGGGGGTTTCCCTGTATTAGAAAGTGCTAAAGCCATTAGGCGATGGCACCCCACTCCAGTACTCTTGCCTGGAAAACCCCATGGACGGAGGAGCCTGGTGGGCTGCGGTCCATGGGGTTGTGAAGAGTCGGACATGACTGAGCAACTTCCCTTTCACTTTTCACTTTCATGCATTGGAGAAGGAAATGGCAACCCACTCCAGTGTTCTTGCCTGGAGAGTCCCAGGGACGGGAGAGCCTGGTGGGCTGCCGTCTATGGGGTCGCACAGAGTCAGACACGACTGAAGTGACTTAGCAAAGCCATTAGGGGGCTTCCCAGGTGGCAACAGTGGTAAGAACCCACCTGCCAATGTGGGAGTCATGAGATGTACCTGGGTTTGATCCCCGAGTCAGGAAGAGCCCCTGGAGGAGGGCACGGCAACCCACTTCTATATTCCTACTTGGAGAATCCAATGGAGAGAGGATCCTGGCAGGCTACAGTTCATAGGGTCGTAAAGAGTTGGACACTACTGAAGTGACTTAGCATAGCCCAGTCATTAAAGTGGGCTGTCGGCACACATTTGTTGACATTTAAAAAGATTTATATTATTAGCCAAGGTAAAAGTTAGATTACAAAATGATATGGTGTGATTGCATTCTGTAAAAGTGCAGACACACAGATAGCATCCAGAAAGAGATAACCAAGGTCTTGACGATGACAGTTTAAGGTAGATAGCTTGCTATTTTTTTTTAACGACCTTTCTTTAGGTTCTTAATTCCTCCTTTGTGTGCTTAAATGAGAAATAAGGGCTTATCTGTTGCCTTAACCAGCACTAAAATGGTTAGTGTAAGACTTCTTGGTATTTTAAAAATCTATTACAGTATATTACTGTTCATTTAATTAATATCTTAGACAAAAATTTATTGCTCATACAATCTTGAAAATGAAAATACTGCAAGCGAATTAGTATTGAACCATATCAGTCTGGCTTCACGAATGCAGTTGTAGCAAAAAATCAGTGTTTGAATATTTTAAAGTGTTTTAGAAATAGATGTATAGATTAGCTTGACTAATGCAATTTCCAGAAAAGGGCAGACAACTCAACCAAGCAGTAAAATAAAGAAGTTGGACCAGATATGCTAAAGCTCTTTAATTCTCCAATTATTTGGCATAGTGATGTAACACTCATGTTATCTGCTTTTGTGGCTGTAAAAAAATAATCTTTTAAATAGGTGCCTTATACCATAGTCATAAAACTGGAAAATGATTGGATCAAAGACAAGCTAGTTTAGAAACATATTAAATGATCCTTTTGTTTTATCTTGGTGGAGAATGCAGCATCTTTTCATAGATTTGAGATGAAAAATCTATTCTTGTCTAAATTCTTCTATCAGTTGTTTGTCTTTAAGATTATAGTAAAGTGTTCTCAGATTCTTGACACATCTTAGTATTGAACAAACACTAACCATGCCTGTCTTCAGCTAATTTAAATCAATCATGTTCCCATGTGGATCATTTTCGCCATGTGCTATTTGACAATAATGATCATATTGACTGACGTATTTCGTGATTTCCGTGCTGTGCATTCACTACCTCTGGTTTGCCTTCCTAAGACTCACATTTCAGCCACTTCTTGGTTATGTCCTACCGATGATCATAGATGAAGATTACTCATTTTTGTTTATTTGTAATAACTTTTAATGTGGAAATTTGAGGAAACAATTTTCAAGGTGCCTCGGTGTAGGGTCTCATTGAGGTATCCTATGTATTTATTTATGTGATTTATTGAAGTTTTGGTGTCTCTAAGACATTTTTATTGTGAAATATACTTGCAATATAATGATTAAAATATGAATGTGTCATTAAATATGGCTTCCCAGGTGGTGCTAGTGATAAAGGACCCACCTGCCATTGCCGGAGACATGAGACATGAGTTCCATCCCTAGATCTGGAAGATCCCCTGGAAGAGGGCATGGCAATCCACTTCAGTATTCTTGCCTAGAGAATCCCATGGACAGAGGAGCCTGACTGGCTACAACCCGTGGGGTCGCAAAGAGTCAGACACAATTGAAGTGATTTACCATGCAGCATGCAAGTCCCATTTAGTAGCTATGGTACTTAGCCATAACTCAGAAACAGGACATTGTCCAAATCAAAGAAATCTCATACCAGAGCATTTATTCTTTCCATTCACAGCTGCCCCCCTGTCCCTGGATGTAACAAGTGTCTTGAGATCAGCTTCTTAACTTTATTGCTTTTATTAGGATAATTTTAACACACGTACACCTCAGTCCGTTTCAATTTTGTCTGCTTTTGAGCTTTGTCTAAATGGGATCTTCCACTCTCTGCTGGCTTATATACTAGATTTTTTTCCTCAACATTAAGATTCAAGATAGTTATGTAACTGTAGTTAGTTCATCTGCACGGCTTGAAGATCCTCCTGTGTGAAACACCTCATTTTGTTTATCCATCTTGCTCTTGCTAGATGTTTGGGTTATTTCTACTTGTAAGCTGTCATGGAATGATGCCACTACAAATACCCTTGTGTACTATCCTAACGGGCATAATTGCACAGAGTACAAGAATGTGTGCCTTCTGCCTTCTTATCAGCACTGACCAGCATTTTCTAAGCCAACCAGCACCAAGCAGGGGACCAAAAGTTCAAGGAGAAGTCCTAGTATTGAGTCCGGTGCTCATTCCTGAGCCCATCTCTGTGGCCAGGGACCATATGTGATGCTCACACAGGCCAGAGTCATAGTTGTCTACTCTGACTTTTAGACAATGATGTTTTGAAAGTTTGCTTCTGATAGTAACAGTGTGTTTTGAAAGCTGTGAGGAGCTTAGTCACCATATTTCTCTTAAACCAGCTCAGATGGGTGCATTGTCTGAATTTCTTTATCCTGTGTTATCATCAGTGTGAATCTGAACTCTCATATTTATTGCTAGTCTCTGAATGCCTTCTGACTCTTTATAACCCTCGGAACTGTTGCCCGCCAGGGTCTTCTGTCCATGGGATTCTCCAAGCAAAAATACTGGAGTGGGTTGCTATGCCCTCCTCAAGGGGATCCTCCCAACGCAGGGATCAAACCTTCATCTCTTGTGTCTCTTGCATTGGCAGATGGATTCTTTACCACGAGATTCAGTTCAGTTCAGTCACTCAGTTGCGTCTGACTCTTTGCAACCTCATGAATTGCAGCACACCAGGCCTCCCTGTCCATCACCAACTCCCGGAGTTCACTCAGACTCACGTCCATTGAGTCCGTGATGCCATCCAGCCATCTCATCCTCGATTGTCCCCTTCTCCTCCTGCCCCCAATCCCTCCCAGCATCAGAGTCTTTTCCAATGAGTCAACTCTTAGTTTCAGCTTTAGCATCATTCCTTCCAAAGAAATCCCAGGGCTGATCTTCAGAATGGACTGGTTGGATCTCCTTGCAGTCCAAGGGACTCTCAAGAGTCTTCTCCAACACCACAGTTCAAACGCATCAATTCTTCAGCGCTCAGCCTTCTTCACAGTCCAACTTTCACATCCATACATAACTACTGGAAAAACCATAGCCTTGACTAGACGGACCTTAGTTGCTCTCTACAAATGGACCTGGATTTGAAATCTTAACATGTCCATGCTTGTGTTGTGCAAACTTATCCTTTAAAATCAGCACCAAGGCTTTTGGTAATGGATATCATTTGTCTGACATTGAAAAGGGAAATATTTAATTAAAGTTTCTATAAAAGTGAAATAAAATCATGCTTTTATTTGAGATCGCTTTCTTCCCTTAAGCAACTGTCTGTCTCTTTCAGTCTCTGTCAGCAGATTTAATCTCACTTCCAGTAAATCCTTCTCAGTCATATTATCTTCATTTAAATACAGATGTGCTTTAGGATAATTCCATGTTCTTCATACACTGAGTACGTAATGACATCCTGCTCCCAGCGTTTCTGCCATTTGTGCTTTCACGTTTGTAAATGGGCCATCTCGACTCTTTTAAGGGCACAATTTCCTATTGAGCAAATGGAAAATATACTAGACTGTGGTTATTTCTCTGATTGGTTTTATTTATGTGAAAGTGACAGAAATACTTGAAATCACTCCTGTCTTTACTATCTTCTATTGGGAAGCTCTGCTTTTCCTGACTCAGCCTTCATCCACGTTTCTCTGAAAATGAATTTAGAAAAACAGCTCTGAATCTGACACCTTTCTCTCCTTCCACATTCCCAGCTTTGTGTGTGTGTGTGTGATATGTATTTATTTATTTGGCTGGGCTGGGTCTTAGTTGCGGTATGTGAGATCTTTAGTTGCGGCAATGTAGGAACTTAGTTTCCCAACCAGGGATGGAACCTGGGCCCCCTGCTCAGAGGGGAGCTCTGAGTCTTAGCCACTGGACCACCAGGGAAGTCCCCACAGCTTTGTGTTTTAACATTTAACTGTGATTAATGAGTCTTCTGTAAACGTAGCATCTCTGAAACTGACCTCATCATCTTAGCTTCTCCATGGTGCTGTCCCCCTGTTCTCAAGTCACCAGGGTTCCTCATTTCTTCCCGCATAGTTTCTACTCATTTCTTTCCAGGATGTTTGCTACCAACCTGTTCGACTTTTTAGATTTTCTGAACCTCTTCAATAACCTGCTGTGCTTTTGTCTAAATCTCTTTCACATCAATCTCACTATAACTGAGAGAAAAACTTTCTGAAACCTTAAAGTGCAATTAGTTTTGAGAATTGAGCTTGTACCCCACTCTTCCTCTTGGCGACAAGTTTAAACACAATTTTTCTGAACTTCTTAGCCCTTGTGCGTTATTTGATGACACTTATTTGTTCCATGTCTTTTTTATTTTTTTACTCTATTTATCTGCAATATTGTGTTTCAGCTGTACAGAAGTGATTCAGTTATACCCACACATATGGTACCTGTAGGCTTTTAAAAAGCTTGTTTGCTACTGACCCACATGCTCTGTTCTCTTCTCGTATCTTATGTATTCCTCTATCAAGAATGCTTAAGTAAAAGGTGGTGATAGTGGTAAAGAAACCACCTGCCAATGCAGGAGACATAAGAGATCTAGGTTTGATCCCTGGGTTGAGAAGACCCCCTGGAGGAGGAAATGGCAACGCACTCCAGTATTCTTGCCTTGAGAATCCCATGGATGGCCAAGCCTGCCTGGCTACAGTCCATAGGGTTGGAAAGAGTCAGACACAATTGAAGCAGCTTAGCACACACATATATTGAAAAGGCATGTGAGAAAAAATTTATCCCTTCCTAAAAAGTGGTTGCCTGATTTTTTTCTTTTTTGTTGTTGTCTTAGTTATTTTTGAGATTTTTTTTTTTACTACCCGGAAAGCCCCCGAAATGACCAAAAATGGCACCACTCTGTTGAGAAGTGAAAAATCAGTGCAGCCTAAGCTCCTGAGACTGCCTGCGCCTCTCAAGAGAATTCTGTGAGGTTTAAAGCAAGAAGTTGTGTAATTTTTAATTCTTCATTGAGTCTTCTTGGACTCAGGTAGAAAATGGACCTGAATTTGGTGAAAAGACTTGCGATTCTGTTCCTGCTCTGCTTAATCTTCCTGTTTGACAAAGGACAGAAGTTGAATGGTTGAACATACATCTGTTTAGTCTCTTGAGTCATGTTTGACTCTTTTGTAACCTCATGGACTGTAGCCCACCAGGCTCCTCTGTCCATGGAATTCCCCAGACAAGAATACTGGTCTGTGTTGCCATGCCCTTCTCCAGAGAATCTTCCCAAACCCATGTCCCTTGCATTGACAGGTGGGTTCTTTACTGCTGAGCCACCAGAGAAGCCCAGAATTGTATTTTGCAGCAGCAGAAGATCTCAGGTGATCTCAGGTGTTCCATCAGTTGGGCATGCAGTTCAATTCTAAACATGAGAAGTGAGAAGTTTCTTTGAATAAAGAATATTTTCTTAGCTTTGTTACTATGATGTCTCTAATATTCTATGATATTAAAAGTCAATATGAACTATGTAGAAGGATATTCACATCTGATTTATAGTATTTTCTTCATTGGAAGAAATGGAAGGTGTTTGTAGACACTCAGATTTAAATAATAATAATAGTAGCCAATTATTATTAGAGTGCCTGCTCTGAGTCTGATGTGCTGTTGTTTTCCTGCACATTTAATTCTCTGTAATCATTACCTATGTTGAGCAGTGAAGGGCGCCAGGGCTTAAGAGGTGGAGGAACAGTGTCAGTCCCTAGACCCTGTTTTCCCTGACTTCATCCTCCAGGAATCACCCAGTCTTCTCTGGATGCCTCCAGGGCAACGTAGGGGAGGCAGCCTGCTCTGAAGAGGGTCTGGGTTCAAGTTCCTGCTCTGTGGCTCTGGCAGGTTCCTTGGCATCTCTGGGCCCCGTTTCTCATCTGTAAGTTATAGCCCTGTCCCTTCACTGGGGTCCAGGGGGCTAATATACAAAGAGAGCTTGGAAGGGTGGACAGCTCCTATGAAGCACTGTCTCCTCTAGATGGCTGCTCCTGGGCCTAGTTGCTCTCCCAGGTCTGGGCAGGGCCCACGGAGGTGGGGAATAAAAATGGCAGCTGGAAAAGCAGCTGGAATCAGAAATGCCTACTTTTAGAGACTCACAAGAGCAAAGACACCCCCCACCCGCCACCGCAACTCTTTTTGTATCCCCTCTCTCAGCTCTGGTCCCCGCCTCTCTGGCCTCGGGAACTGCCCTGTGCAAGCAAGCATTGAGGTGTGGATGGAGCCAGGTCCCCCGAATGCAAGGGCACTTGCCCGGTTGGCTTCGTCACCTGGTGATCAGGTTTATTGGTGAGTGTGTGACAACACTAACCCTGGGGCACACAGTGGGTCGTGTGAGTCATGGCGAATCGCCTGGGGATGCAAATTACCTGAAATATCTAGCTCCCCTAAGAATGTTTGCTATGGTCTCTAGATACCTGCTTACAAATGAATTTTCTTAGGCAAAGCCTGTTTGTAAGCAGTTGGCTATATACTTTTGCACTTGACTCATAAAGCTTCAGACATGCCAGCAATAGTGTGAACTGAGTTCCTGAGAAAGACACCTACTTAGTAATGTATGAGTGTGTGTGTGTGTGTGTGTGTGTGTGTGTGTGTGTGTGTGTGCAAGAGAGAAACAGAGAGGAAGAGAGGCTGCAAATTGAACAGTCTTTGGGAGATGCTGTCTCTGGAGTTTGGTGGGGGGCATTAAAACTGTGGAATGATTTTAGCAAATTTTCTAAACTACGTGACTCAGTAGAATGCATTGTTCTTGTCCAGCCCATCTTGTTTGACATAGGCTTCAACCAGAGGATATATTTTCCTAAGTAACTTTTTTTTCCCTATGAAAAGTTCAGATTTTTTATCAAAGTCCACTCTGTTTTTCAATACTTTTTATACTTTATGCTATTTTTCAATGGAGAGAGAAATTTAACTTTGTGCAAGAGAGAAACAGAGAGGAAGAGAGGCTGCAAATTGAACAGACTTTGGGAGATGCTGTCTCTGGAGTTTGGTGGGGGGCATTAAAACTGTGGAATGATTTTAGCAAATTTTCTAAACTACGTGACTCAGTAGAATGCATTGTTCTTGTCCAGCCCATCTTGTTTGACATAGGCTTCAACCAGAGGATATATTTTCCTAAGTAACTTTTTTTTCCCTATGAAAAGTTCAGATTTTTTATCAAAGTCCACTCTGTTTTTCAATACTTTTTATACTTTATGCTATTTTTCAATGGAGAGAGAAATTTAACTTCATATTCAATGAATAAAAATCAGTACTTATCCACAGTTCACATTTTTTTTCCTGAACAATTGAATACTTCGTTCACGTCTGCCTTTGCTCAGCAGTTTTTTTTCGATCAGTATTGGGCCAGAATTGCCACAAATCCGGTTGCAGCTTCCAGAAATGGTCCTATAGAAATAAAATGTGCAAGTATCCATCAGGTTGTATGCACCATTCTGCAGGGAGCAGGGGAGAGGCAAGAGGGGCCTCTTTACAACTCCATGGACTGTAGCCCACCAGATTTCCCAGGCAAGCATACTGGAGTGCCTTGCCATTTCCTTCTCCAAGGGATCTTCCCGACTCAGGGATTGAACCTATGTCTCTTATGCCTCCTGCATCGGCAGGCGGGTTCTTTACCACTGGTGCTGCCTGGGAAGCCCAATCATGAATGGCATGCAGTGCCATTTGAAAAGCCAAGACGTCTGCAGCATGGCTGTAGCCAGGCCCAGGCTGCCAAGGGTGGGCTGAGAGCTAAGGTGGAGGGCCCAGGGCTTCTTCCCTGTGGCACTGTGACACCAGCAGTGATTTTGTCACAGGAGGTACTATCCTCCACTTATAGCACTTGAAAGAATTTATATAGCCAGGATTTGGGTACCTGCACATGTTTGACTGTTACCCCCAAACTGGGTTCCCTTTGTTGCAGATATTGAGCCAGTAGACATAACCAAGCCAAATCAGGAGAAGGAAGGAATTATTTGCAGCAAGTAAGGAGAACACCAGAGATCTCTCTCAAAGCGGTGTCTTCCTGAATGGTGAAATAGGGGATGTTTTCAACTAAGGGAACGTGCATATTCATGAGGGGGCTTGAGCAGAGAATTTGGCATAAAACTGAGGCAGTGGTGGACAGAGTCAGGGCTTTAGTTGATTGAAGTCAGGAGGATCAGCATCACCCTTCCAGCCTCCACCCGGGTAGGGGCCTCAGTTCCTGCAGAACTCAGAGGTGGCCCTTGAGGAGCCAGGGCCCTGCCCCAAGGCTGTAGCGCTGTTCTGGACTGCTCCTCCCTCGTTTCTCCTTCCCCACCCTCAATATGTGACATGACGGAACTACTGAGCTGACTGAGTTGACCCTTACGATCACTAGGTACCGAGAGCTGTTCAAGGGCAAGCACTGTGGCCGGGCTTAGATCCCAAACTGGCTTCTCTGTTTCATGGAAGCCATGCCTGGCTCTCTTTCTCCAGGGGCGCCCTGGCCCATCTGCTTACATGGTGGCCTCTAGATGAGAGACCCCAGATGGGTCAACATCTGGGACTGCTTTTTATAAAATGAAATTCTAGCATATGACCTTGGGGTGACCATGAACTCTGACTCTGAAACCTTTCTTTGCTAGTTCCTGTCCATCAAGGCCCTTGTTGACTGATTGCTACTCAAGACAAAATGAATTAAATCGTTTGAGGTTAATGAGCTTTCATTAGCACCCCCATCTCCATGATAGCATTGTTAGGTAAATGAGATGCTGTCTAGTTGTGGACACTTAGTCCTGGAATCGGAGAAGGCAATGGCACCCCACTCCAGTACTCTTGCCTGGAAAATCCCATGGACGGAGGAGCCTGGTAGGCTGCAGGCCATGGGGTCGCTAAGAGTCAGACACCACTGAGCAACTTCAGTTTCACTTTTCACTTTCATGCACTGGAGAAGGCAATGGCAACCCACTCCAGTGTTCTTGCCTGGAGAATCCCAGGGACAGGGGAGCCGGGTGGGCTGCCGTCTATGGGGTCGCACAGAGTCCGATACAACTGAAGTGACTTAGCAGCAAGAGCAGTCCTGGAATCCCAGCTCTTCTGTGGACTTCCTTTACTTTCCTTAAGGCTTGTGCTTCCCCTAATTTCAGCTTTGCAAGTGACTTTTCAAATTCATTTTTATTATTTTAATGAGGCTGTTGGTTCTGTTAAGTCCATTGTGTGCTGTTCTTGCTTTTCCTTTCATCTCTCTCCTTCCATAAGCGGGAGCCTTTCTTATAAGCTGCTTTTCTCTTTCCAGTCAAGGTTCCTAGCGGCAGCCCCATTAAGCTTTGTTGGATGTGGGTGAAGAATGATCTTCACAGTGGGAAGTGAGCCTCTTCTTAGATCTTAAGCTCCCTGGGTTTAGGGCAGAAGGGGCTCGATCTGCCCCTGGAATCTCCTGCAGCTGTTTATCAAAAGGTGGGTTCTTTCTCTTCCCTTAGGGGATAGAATATGAGGGATTTTCATGGCATGAATGAAAATAAAACTCTACAAAGCAGAGTGGGAGAGCTGGGTAATCAGTCCAGAATTTAAAATATCTGGTTGCCAACTTTACCACTGAATGTTGAGATTTTGAAAGATTTTTTTTTCTTTTGTAGTGATACTTGTTCAAAGTGCACTTACTTGTGAAGGAGAAACTGGGTCTAGCTCTTTGAAGAGTGAGTGCTGGGTACCACTACACAGTGCGTGGAGGGGTGCAAAATGGCAGTGAACAGCAGGCATGTAGAGGCACACGTGGAACCTGTGAGTCTGAGGTTGGACTGGACCAGAGAGAAGGGTGTGCTGATACCTGAGCCAGCTCATTTGTGCTGTTCACATGGAATGAAGCTGACAGTGTTTGAGCCACACTTTTTGTGAGACATCATTTGATGCATGAACCCCTGTGACTTGCAAACAATGGCAGATCACGCCCATTTTGGCGAGGTTTCCCTTCTGCAGGATCTCTTAAACAGTTTCCCCATAAGATAAAGAGGTGCCAAAGCCAATCACCAAGGTTTTGCATGGAAATGGAAGTAGGAGGGGTCAAGGAGTTGGGGTGGAAGGAGCAGAGAGAAATGCCAGTAAAGAGAATGAACGTGGGTGTAACTCTAAAGGTATTCAGGAGGTGCTCGTTTGTGAAATGCTATCTCAAGAGCCCATCTGCAGTGGAAACTTCATAAGACTGACAGAATACGAGCTTGGATTCAGTAGCCAGTGAGGCTGTTCTTCAAGGACAGAGTCATGTCTTGCTTCCCTTCCATACTCTGGTGTAAGTAGGAGTTTCCTTTAAATGCAACATTTCTGGTATCCACAAAGAAATGCTTCTAGTGTTTAAGACAGAGGACCCGGCTCCCAGGAGCTTCTTGTCCAGATGGAGACTCTTGACAGCTTCCTCCTGCTTGGACCTTCCTGGCTTCTCTTCACTGAGAGCAGGTGCCTTCAGCTCTGGACGGGTCTCTTCTGTTACTTTCTCAATTTTTTCGTAATTCATATTACATACATGGCTTAATTGGTAAGTAATCTGTCGCCAATGTGGGCTACCTGGGTTCGACCCCTGGGTTGGGAAGATCCCCTGGAGGAGGCCATGGCAACTCACTCCAGTATTTTTGCCTGGAGAGTCCCCAAGGACAGAGGAGCCTGGTGGGCTACATACCCAGGGGTCACAGAGTCAGACACGACTGAGCAACTAAGCACACACAAGCACTCATTAGATAGATGTTAAAATTTTTTACTTGCCTTTTATTGCTCCAGCTGTGGGTGATTTCCTCACATGCTGGTGAATACTCAGGTGGGCCCTTGAGGGGGATGCACTGTGAGTCTCCAGAGTTCGATGTCTGGGCAGCTCTGTATTCTCCAGTGCCCTGTCCTGCAAACCCTAACCACCTTGGCCTCTCCAGACTCTTTCTGTCTGTCCCTTCAACCCAGGGCATGTTTTGGACTCCAGAATGTCCCTGCCTGCGTGCAGCCTGGGGACCCTCCCAAGGGAGTAACGGGTGACTGTAGGGTCCACTTCCTTTCTTACCCATCTGTCAAGGACCAGTGTCCTTCATTCCCAGGAATCCAGCATCTTGTAGGCTGTTGTTTCTTGTGTTTTGTCTGTAATTTATTTGTTCCTTGTGGGATAAATCTGGCCTGTGTTACTCCATCTTTGTGGGAAGGAGAAATCCCTTTGTGATGTTTTTCAGATTTTTTTTTTTTTTTTTTTTTGGCTTTCAGGATCTTACCTTCGTTCCTTCTGTGCTGGAAGTGCAGAGTCCTAACCACTGACTGCCAGAGAAGTCCCAGGATTGTTCAGATTTTGAGGAATGGATCCCTTTTTCCAAAGAGTCTGTAACTGGACTAATGTTGCCTTTGGAAAATGGTCTGTTAACAGGAGAGGAAGTGGTGTTCTGTTGGTTAAGGGATATTTATCTGATGCTCTAGTGCTTAGAAACCAGAGTCTCAGAGCTGACATGGCTTAGAGAGTTGACACTCTGAGCCTTCAGTCTGGTTGTCTTCAAACTCAAAAATTTTTAAGCAATAATGTACTCCCCTTATGCACTTATAGGTTGAATACAAAGGTTTTCATCATAAATTGTAATATGTATAAAGGATAGAATCCCAATAAATTATAAATATCAACATTTTGACATAAAATGAATAATTATTCTATAAATGATAATATATCAATAATAATATAAGTATGATGAATGTGTCATCTGGAATCTGAATACCATCATCATGTGAGAACCATTATTTTCATTTTAAGTCATGAAAAGATTCTTTAACATGTAGAGATTTTGGTCAAGTCAGACACGACTAGCGGCCAAGCACTTTTTTCCCTGCTCTCCTCTGACAGTTGACGACTATATAGGCCTAAACTTGCACAATAGATAAAATATACCATATGCCTGTTATCATAGCGAAAGAATCCCTGGGTTTGTGAAGAATTTTAAAAGATTCCATTTACAAATGATGTCTCTTCGGTTGGTCAAATCTACTCCATGAAGTGATGCGTGCCTGTCTAGGGAAGCATTTTGGTCAGTGTGATGGATGGAACCGTTTCCGGTAGTACAATTGAGGTCACGTTGTAAGACTGGACTTGCCTTTGTACTGTGTGTTTCTCAGAAGTTGTGCAGTTTAGGCTCAGGTCAGCCATCACGTGCATGCAACTCTGGGCAGCGTTAATCTCACTGATGTTCTTCTCTTGGAATGAATTGCAGGGAGGCCAATAGGGACCAAGGCTACCATCCTCCCTATCTAAGCACTTAAGGATGATAAGGGTTTCCCAGGTGGTGCTTGTGGTAAAGAATCCTCCTGTCAGTGCAGGAGACTCAAGAGACTGGGGTACAATCCCTGGGTTAGAAAGATCCCCTGGAGTAGGAAATGACAATCCACCCCAGTGTCTTGCCTGGGAAATCCCATGGACAGAGGCTGGCGGGCTACAGTCCATGAGGTTGCACAGAGTCAGGCATGACTAAGTGACTGAAGACACAACACACAAGGATCTGCCAGAAACGGATGCTCTGCCACGCAGATGGTCCACGGGAAAAATGGTGTCTGTCCTCCACTTCACACTCATGGCTCAGAGTGGCATAGGGGTCTTACAGATTATTTGCTCCTTCTCCCAGGGTGAATTTAGTTTGCTTTTGTCTCTGCCGGCACCATATTCAGAGGGAGCTTTTAAGGAAAGTTGTCAGAGAAGGATGTAACTTAATTTCTAGGGAATTTGATTCTAGACAGTCACACTGCTTCTTCTAAATTAGCTGAGCTTGTTTGTTAAGAGACTTGGGTGAAAAGTGGCTCAGAGAGTAAGGAAAGCATTATTAAATTCTTTGGCTGGATCTGGATATTATGCTTCTCCATGAGAGCTTTGAAATGTGTGTAAGCACATTCATTCAGTCTTTTGAGAACAGCCATGACTCCATCCTAAGGCAAAATGAATCCCCCACTTCTTCGTGGCTCATCCTTCCAGGTACAGACTGACATCCTGACCCATGTGACAGTTAATTGCATCCTTAGATATCCTCTCTTCACTCTTTGAACTCAGGTTTTATTCATCCTTGAATCTAGCATAGACCCTGGCACGTAGCAGATTCTGGGAAGGAATAAATAAGAATTGTCTTAAGCACATCTGAATCCTGGTTTGTTCTTAGTAGGGATGCTGTCTTGGGGGCAGTTCTCTGCCTCTCTAGCTCAGGGTTCTATACTCTTAAATGGAAATAATAAGCCCTATTCACAGGGTTATGGTCAAAATCAATGTCTGCCAAGTACTTACTCTGTGCTTATGAGTGAATACTTAATCCACGACCTTTTTCAATGGTAATATGTCAGTCTTATTGGTATGGACAGAGTTGATGCAGGAATGCACGTGTGTGGGTGCCAAGAATATGAAAAAAATACACACACACACACACACACACACACACACACACATATATACATAAACCCAGGTGGCACAGTGGTAAAGAATCTGCCTGCCAATGCATGAGATGTGGGTTTGATCACTGGGTTGGGAAGATCTGCTGGAGAAGAAAATGGGAACCCAACCCAGTGTTCTTACCTGGAATATCCCATGAACAAAGAAGCCTGATGGGCTATAATCCATGTGTTGCAAAAGAATTGGACACTACTGAACACACACACCCAAGCATGTGTGTATAACTGAATCACTGCTGTACGTTCAAAACTAACACAACATTGTAAATTAACTGTACGTCAATTAAATAAAATAAAATTCAGTTGTACTTTGTACTTCCCGGTCCAATTACTAAGGTTAAAAACTTTGCCTTGCCATTTATAGTAAAATAAGAGGCCACCTCAGATACGGCTCTCTCTGGGGCCGTGATGGAAAGGGAAAGGCCTCGTGGCCCTGGGTGCCTCGTCCAGGCCGACTGAGAGCAGGGCAGATACCTGCTGTCGGGAGCAAGTCCCTCCTGGAGGCTTGCAGGGGCTCTGCTGGGTTACGTGGTGCAGCTGCCTGGGTTTGTGCTGCTCGCTCAAACATGTCTGTCTGTCTGTTTTCAAGACACAGACACAGAGGTCTCCTCCCGCTCAGGTTGCTCTAAGGCTGGCTCACAGTCATCTCACCTGTGGTCAGTGCTGCACTGCCAAGGTATTTCTCTGGCTATTAAAGGAAGCGACAGAGAGCCAGGATGTTTGGCACCATGTGGCATTCCTGCTTTATGTGCAGTATATACTCAAGAGAAGAGCGGTTAATTGCTAAGGCCCTGGTTCCCAATCTGTGTGCCAGGGCACCCTGGAGCATGGTAGCAAATTTCTTTTTTTTTTAAAATTTTTATTGGGGTATAGTTGGTTTACAATATTATGTAAATATATATATATATGTGTGTGTATATATATATATTCAGATTTTTAAAGGTTATTTTCCCATATAAATCTTTACAGAGTATTGAGTTGAGTTCCCTGTGTAGACAACAAGTTCTTATTAGTTTTCTATTTTATATAGAATGTGCATGCTAAGTCATATCAGTCACGTCCGACTCTCTGTGACCCCATGGACTATGTAGCCCACCAGGCTTCTCTGTCCATGGGGTTCTCTAGGCAAGAATACTGGAGTGGGTTTTTCCCAACCCAGGGATCTAACCCACATCTCCTGTGGCTATGCACTGCAGGCAGATTCTTTACTGCTGGGGAAGCCCTTTATATAGAATAGTCTATATGTCAATCCCAGTCTCCCAATTTACCTCTCCTCCCGTTTCTGAGGTATTGCCAAATATTTGCATTTTCAAGGGAAACACAGTGACATGGGCTGGACATCATGCAAATGACTGCTATTACGTTATTTAGATATTAATAAACAGAGCTTTGAGCTATTTCTTTTGCCCTAGAGGCACCTTGAAAATTATGGCTGAAACTCTTAGAGCACAGAACAGAGAAAATCCGGGAACTTCTGCTCTAACTGAGCAATGAAGGCCCTTTAATAGTGGGTGTGGGTGGGATGTAGGAGCAATATGGACAGGGCCAGAGAAGAAAATGGAGATTTGGAAGGTGGGAAATTGGATCAGAATGACCAACCTAACAAGCATCCAGGGTGACTGGTGGCCACTGAACTCCATGGGGCTCTGGACTAGAGATTTCTTCATTTTTCCTAACTTGAGAGCCTGACATGCCCACCCCTGCTGGTCACCAGGGCCCCGTAACCCTCAGATCAAGCATTTTGCATCTTTCTTCTTCTCTCAGTATCTATTCATCCACTAAAGTTTTCTTGGCTACACCTACATGGGACAGCAGCAAGCAGAACAGACAGAAATAAATCCCCAATTTTTTGAAGCATACGTTTTTCTGGAATAATATCTAATAGGATATTATTGGTGCTTACCATGAGCCAGATATTGTTCTAAAAGCTTTGCATATATTAGCTCATTTAATCCTGACAAAACTAGCTCCATACGTATAAGTAGTATTGCTGTTTATATGCATCTGATGTGATGGCAGTTCTCAGACCACCTTAATCCTCCTGCTCATTGGAGTGTCCTCAGGGACCTGGCAGCAGTCAGGCAAGACAGCAGTGTTTAGAGCAAAACATGGTCCCATTAGTCCGTTTACATGGATCACTGTGATGCTCTGATCTCGTCGTGTGAGCCTGCTCTCTGTTATCTCACAGCAGACCAAACCCTTGGCTTTGTCAAAAAACACATGTGTCTGAGCGTGTCCTCATCTCCATGTGTGGGATTTATGTTTCAGGCATAATGGAAGCTGCTTTAGTGAAATATTAAGTCTAGAATTTCTAGTGGTCCTGTCCCCTGGTAATGTGTCTTTCTAGGACTTCCTGTAAATACAACCCAGTATATTTATGTGGATGTCCAACTAGCAGTGCCACTCAAGTAATTTCTGATCACACTGAGGAATGGCTTACTTGCCAGGCATGTCGTCCAGGGAAGTCAGGGGCTGTGACTTCAGAAAGTTGAGCTGGACACAGCTAAATGGTTTTCTCCCATTTGTTACTGGGCTCAGGGGTCTCCTGGAAGAGCAGAAGTCAACAGAAACTAAGAAATGAAAGGTGCTGAATGGTGGATTGTTGTATCAAATGAAATTTCCATGAAATAACAGCTCACACTGTTATTCTCTTTCCTGTAACGAATGTAATACTTGCTCATCCTAGAAAATAGAAAGCTGTGTACCAAGAGTAGCAGCAGCCATGGCATCCACAGAAAACAGCTCTCTAGTTTTTGGTTTATGTTCTTTCAGTCTTTCTCCAGGCAAAGCTGTGCTTCCCTCTCTTTGACAAGGTCACATTGTGTGTGGAAGACGCACGTGGGGTTACATTTGGTGTAACCACCGCATTAATACAGGCAGGAAGAAAGGCACGTAGTCATCTCCTGAATCCTAAACAAACTCAGTGCTTCCCTCAAGCCGCACATTCCCCTCCAGTCTGCTGTCCTCCTTTGTCTTCTCTTGGTTGTGGAACTGATGTCATTAAAGATAGCTGTGGCCTTATTGTTCAGTCGCTAAGTTGTGTCTGACTCTGTGACCCCAGGAACTGCAGCACACCTGTCCTTCTCTGTCTCCTGGAGTTTGCTCAAACTCATGTCCATTGAGGTGGTGATGCCATCCAACCGTCTCATTAAAGTTTACCTAGTGACAGAAACAAAAGAAAACATCGACTGCGGTGTTTTTCCCCGTTGTGTAGTGCTTCCCATGGTTAAACTCTACTTTCCAAGCCTCTCTCCTCTGGAGAGTAGATTATTTGCAGTTAGGAGCTGACTCTGGCTCAGATCATGAACTCCTTATTACCAAATTCAGACTCAAATTGAAGAAAGTAGGGAAAACCGCTAGACCATTCAGGTATGACCTCAATCAAATCCCTTATGATTATACAGTGGAAGTGAGAAATAGATTTAAGGGCCTAGATCTGATAGATAGAGTGCCTCATGAACTATGGACAGAGGTTCGTGACATTGTACAGGAGACAGGGATCAAGACCATCCCCATGGAAAAGAAAAGCAAAAAAGCAAAATGGCTGTCTGGGGAAGCCTTACAATAGCTGTGAAAAGAGAGGCGAAAAGCAAAGGAGAAAAGGAAAGATATAAGCATCTGAATGCAGAGTTCCAAAGAATAGCAAGAAGAGATAAAAAAGCCTTCTTCAGCGATAAATGCAATGAAATAGAGGAAAAGAACAGAATGGGAAAGACTAGAGACCTCTTCAAGAAAATTAGAGATACCAAGCGAACATTTCATGCAAAGATGGCCTTGATAAAGGACAGAAATGGTCTGGACCTAACAGAAGCAGAAGATATTAAGAAGAGGTGGCAAGAATACATGGAAGAACTGTACAAAAAAGATCTTCATGACCCAGATAATCATCATGATGTGATCACTCATCTAGAGCCAGACATCTTGGAATGGGAAGTCAAGTGGGCCTTAGAAAGCATCACTACGAAC
>SJYC01121824.1:0-15912 GCA_006408675.1 Madoqua kirkii
ATGAGATGGCTGGATGACATCACGGACTCGATAGACGTGAGTCTGAGTGAACTCCGAGAAATGGTGATGAACAGGGAGGCCTGGCATGCTGCAGTTCATGGCGTCACGAAGAGTCGGACATGACTGAGCGACTGAACTGAACTGAACTGAACTGATCTGAAGCAGTCTCCTGATCACTGGGAGGGCAGACAAGACTTTCAGAGAAATCAGAAAGAATAAGGACCTCTGGCTGTAGAGTAGGCTATACAGGGGAAGCTTGTGGAGAGGTCCATGGAAAGGCCACTCTGGGGAAGCTGTGTGTCCTCAGCTGAGTTCCTGGCAGGAGAACTCTCTGGGACTGCTGTTGGTCTGCAGGACAGAGATTAGGAAGATGAGTTAGCTGTGTTGCAGAGGCGAGCAAGAATATGCTAGATGCCACGAGGCACTTCTGCTTGACAACTGACTGTGATGAGCCCCCAAGAGCAGTAGAGTCTACTTCACTTCATCCTTCCAAATGTTATACAAGTTCCTCTTTTATCAACTCCAACTCAGGCCCGTACATGGCAGAATGTTCTGAGAAATGCAGCTCCCAGCCTTGGCAAAGTTGTTAACTTGCAATGTAGTGTGGTGTTCACACTGAAATTGTGAGGAAGCAAGAACATTGAGTGTGAGCCATCAGGGAGGAAGGGAATGCATCACATTTATGAAGAAGCAGAGGCTTATGTTCCCAAAGAAAGATGGCAACAATGGCTGGTCCTCAGACCCTAAACTTGTTAGTTTTAGGTTCTGTATATTAGAATTAATCTCTTTTTTTCTGAAGAATTTGAGCACATTATCTTGCAAACGAACAAACAAAAATACCTGTTTATCTAAAACCTGTCTTCAAAATAAAACTGTTTAAGCATTAAAAGGCTTTTAATTCATTGTTCAAAGATTTTTCCTAACTGACTAGAAAATGTATAGTCAGGGTCTAGGATACCATATGTTGCCATATTGTTAGTTTTTAAAAATAATTGTAGAACAAATGAATAAATGAATGTATGTTGGGTTTAGGCCATAGCGTGTTCTGTTTTTGTACACAAATCAATAAAACTGTGTATCAGAGCATAGTATGTTAGATCCTTCATCAAGCTAAGCAGGCATTATGAGTCAGTTTGTCAGGAAGAGTGGTCAACTTTGTCAGGAAGAGTAATCAACTTTGTTGAGTCTTCTTTGATATTCCTTGGCATTCAGTGTCATGCTTTAGATAAGAAGGCTCATTGGAATTAGGTAAATTATGTGGAGCCTCAGAACATTCTAAAGACTATAGGCAAATATGGCAGCTAAGTTGAAGCCATTAATTTCATTACCTTATTTTTTAGAATAGTTGAGCTAACCAATTCTAGGGGATTTGTCTAGAATATCATTAAGTTTGAAATGTCTTACTCAAGCATTTTGTTGAGATGGCCTTTTAACTCTAGGGTGATCACTTTTTAATGGTTAATTTTATTGCATAATTGGGCATGCAGAATGTGAAGGTGAGTAACAAACCTTCTTCTTTATGCATTTCATGTATTATAATTATGTAAAAGGAACAGGCTTTGATCCTTTAGAATTGACATTTCCCTCTTTGTTATTCTGGTATATGAGAAGATGAGAGGAGTGAGAAAAGTACCTAGGATGGTAGAGAGAAAGATATTCTAGCTTCCTTTTCTTCATAAAATCCTTGGCAAAGGCTGGTTGGACTTGTAGAGAAATATGATCCCAAATAAAAGGCTGAAATAAAAATAGACTAAATTCTTTAATATTAGAATAAACTAAATTTGAGGCCATGAGGGTTCAGAGTGAAACCAACTTTTCTTACTCAGCTCTTGGCCTGAGTAAAGGGTCATATTGAACTATATACATTAGAGCTGGTATAGGGAATTTACCAGTACACTTCAGATTCTACTCTGCATGGTATGTGCTTTCTAGAGAAAGTTCTTAAAATGTCATCTCTGAATTTTTCCTTGTGTTTGGATGCCTCTTCATATAAAATAATTAAGAGTGCTTTAAAATTGCTTTCATAAATATTAGCTCATTTGGACTTAGAAAATTAAAATATAAAGGACAACTAATTACAATTATTCATCCCCAAACCAAGTAAACAAAGTCATCTATCACAAAACACTTTAAGAAAAGGTATTTGTTCAGATACGAATTTTCCTAATTGTAATGTCATGATCCCTAACTTTTTTTTAATATTAGAATAAACTAAATTTGAGGCCATGAGGGTTCAGAGTGAAACCAACTTTTCTTACTCAGCTCTTGGCCTGAGTAAAGGGTCATATTGAACTATATACATTAGAGCTGGTATAGGGAATTTACCAGTACACTTCAGATTCTACTCTGCATGGTATGTGCTTTCTAGAGAAAGTTCTTAAAATGTCATCTCTGAATTTTTCCTTGTGTTTGGATGCCTCTTCATATAAAATAATTAAGAGTGCTTTAAAATTGCTTTCATAAATATTAGCTCATTTGGATCTTAGAAAATTAAAATATAAAGGACAACTAATTACAATTATTCATCCCCAAACCAAGTAAACAAAGTCATCTATCACAAAACACTTTAAGAAAAGGTATTTGTTCAGATACGAATTTTCCTAATTGTAATGTCATGATCCCTAACTTTTCTATTTTTATCATGTACATAATAAGTTGTTTCAGTTGTGTCCGATTCATTGAGACCCTATGGATTGTAACCATTCAGGCTGTTCTGTCCATGGGATTCTCCAAGCAAGAGTATTGGAGTGGGTTGCCATTCTTCCTGACACAGGGATTGAACTTGCGTTTCTTATGTCTCCTGCACTGGCAGGAAGGTTCTTTACCACTATCACTACTTGGGAAGCCCATCTTTATCATGGGATATATGAAAATCCATCATATATCATACTATTATAAAACCAAGGTAGTAATACCCTCTACCTACCCTGGGGCTCAGCAGTTTTCCTTCTAGGTATTTCTCCAATAGAAATGAAAAAATCTACTAAAAATCATATAATAATATTCATAGGAAGTTTATCCATAATAGTCCCAAACTGGAAATGACCCCATGTGCATTAATTAGTGAATGGATAAATGTGTGTGCATAATGTGGTATATACATACAATGGAATACTACTCAGCAATAAACAGGAACAGACTAATATATGCAACACAATAAATCTCAAAAACACTAAACAAAAGGAGCCTTATACAAAAGAATGCCTACCATATGAGTTTATTCACTGGAGTTCTAGAGCAGTTGAACCTAATCTATAGTGCAAAAATACCAGAACAGTGATTGCTTCTTGGTGTGGGTAGGATCAGATATTGACTGAGAAGGGCACAAAGAACTTTCTGGCTTGATGGTCATGTTCTCTATATGGATAGAGGTTCGAGTTAGATAGATGTATGTGTAAACACATCAGTGTTAACAACCTTGATGGTTTCTCATCCTAATCAGGAAATAAAATATCACAGTGTACCTAAAGGATCTCCTTGTGCTTACTTCAAGCTACTACCTCCCAAGATAAACATCGTCCTTATTTTTAATGCTATCAATAGTAAGACTTGCCTGTTTTTGAACTTCATAGTGTCTGGCAACAATAGATATTTAAATATAAGATTTATTCTCTTAGCTATTCCTTCTTCCTAGTCACTTACCTGAAGAAGGTACTGCAATATTTAATGTATTAAGTGGTTTAATGAAGCAAATTCTGTTTACATGACCTCCATGAAAAGTGAACAGTTCAGCTTACTGACCAACTGATATTCCAGACATTTGGGTCTTTGAACTGTAGCTAAAATAGCAGTTTGCCTGATTGAAATGTCCACACTACATTCAGATATTTAGACTTTGATTAGGTACCCCTAAATGAAACATGTGTGTGCAAAAGCATTCCAAACTGAGAAGATACAAAGAAATATTATCCTTTAGAACACATTTGATCCTTTTTTTTTAACCCAAGAAAACATAAATGCAACAATAGATCAATTTGACTGTAAATATTATCTAAGTATGTCCTTTAAAAGCCAAAGGAATGTCAGATACAATTTATTTTCCACCAGTGCAAGCTGAGACATTAAGTGGCAATTCTAGTTCCATTAGCTAAATCTGGCAAATATGCAACTGTTTAAAGGCATTGTCGATAGCCATTGCACAATTAAGTATTTGTACTGATGCCTTATTAAATTACCCTTTTCAAGTAGGCATAATAAACTAGGAGTTCACTGTACAGATTTTCATGGGGAAAGTCAGATCTGTATGGGATTTACTTAGAGAGAATTTAGTGCACTGACTAATGAAGTAAATGTCATATGTTTTGACCAAATAAATCTTAATCTCCTTAAAAGTTTTTTTAGGGTCAAGAACAGCAAAACAAAATCCTTGCAAGTATAATTGTCATGATTTATAACATTATTGAAACAATTTTATAATTGTGGTTGTCTTTTTGATAACAAAATCTGTTTTGTTTTAAACAGAGAGCATTTCCATATACAGATTTCTGATCTTCCTGTAAAAAGCTGGTATTTCTTCCAAACTCCTACAGGGGCTGAATGATAGATATGTAAATGGAGAGGGGGATGATGGAGACAGATGATGGAGAAAGAATTAGGAAAGGAGGTCATGGAGAAAAATATTAGGCTCTAGTTAAAGAAGTCTTTGAGAACTACTGGGGAATCCTGATCTTCTAGATGGACCCTTCTGCATCTTGTCTGCAAAGCAATGTTAATTAGAGAGTTCTTTATTTAGTAGTGCAATGGTCTCTTTTTTCTTTCATCATTGGACATAGTTCTTGTCATTATTAAGCAATGGTTATGTCTTTCTGGGTCTGGTACCACGTTCATTTCTCTATAAAAAATAATTCACATTTTCCCTCTTTCCCCATCTACTCAACAAACTTAAAAATGTTTGATTGGCTTTTAATTGCTGAGTCTTCCAAATAACAAAATTTCTGGCACTATGGTTTATTCATAGGAAACTAGAATAATTAGAGATTATTTCTAATTCATCTGAATGAAATAAATAATTTTAAAATTATTTTGAAATATTAGATAATAGTGTAATGTATAATAATTATTTGGATACTTAACAAAAGTTCTGAAGTTTTCGCCTGGCTGTTTGATGTTATACAAGGACAGTTCCTGTGCCTCTCTTGTTAAAATTGCCAGGAAGAATGCTTTTGCTTTCCAGTTTGCATTATGTAAAACATAATCTTGGGAATAGTTACTCTAAAGGAACATTTCTATAAGATAAATTGCATTTAGAATCTTTTAGGGAAGGTTCTTTGAGGAATTGTGGTAAATCTTTTTCTGATGGAAAGAATCACTTCAGTTTACCTCTCTTGAATACCTTTCATTTTCATTTGTTGAAGGGGAGCAAATGTTTGTACTTTGAAGTTTTTTAATGTTGATCACAATCTTTGTTTTTACCTTGTCTGAATTGATGACAGACAAGGAAACTGAAGCACAGATGTCTCCTGCAAAAGGTAGAACTAGGATGAGATATCAAGACTGCTAGTTTTAGCTACCAAATAGACACATGGTTTCTTCTGTGTTAAAGGTCTAAAAAAGCTGTGATTCTTTGATCATGTAAAAATTTGTCCAGGATTTTGTAGAGTTTTGTAATTTTTCAGTAAAGGGTGTCTTTTTAAATACAAATATACAGGTATTATTATTCCTGCCCCCTATTGTCAATTCAAACAACCCAAGGAAAGGAAAGGAAAGTGGTAGAGGGAAAGTACTAGATAGGAGATTTGTGTTGTAGCCTGAGACACACTACTAAATTTGAAAACTTGAGCAAATCATTTGCTTTCTCTGATCTCAACTTCCTCAAAGTAGTAATATGTTAAGAACAGGTGGAGTTTAATTTTTGTTGTCTTATCTTTTCAGCCTGTTCTGGGCTCAAGGATACAGACTAATTAGTCAGGGGCCATTGTTGAAACAGAAACCAGGAAAAACCACATAGAAGTCTTTCTGGAAGTACAATCAATGACTATATTTTGAACAGTACAAATCCTGCATCCTGTCATTTGGAGACAAAATTTTCTAGAAGACAATGAAGGTGTTCAGTTCAGTTGCTCAGTCGTGTCTGGCTCTTTGTGATCCCATGGACTGTAGCACACCAGGCCTCCCTTTTCATCACCAACTCCCAGCCTTTACCCAAACTCATGTCCATCAAGTTGGTGATGCAATCCAGCCATCTCATCCTTTGTCATCCCCTTCTCCTCCTGCCTCCAATCCCTCCCGGCATCAGAGCATTTTCCAATGAGTCAACTCTTCGCATGAGGTGGCCAAAGTATTGGAGTTTCAGCTTTAGCATCAGTCCTTCCAAAGAAATCCCAGGGTTGATCTCCTTCAGAATGGACTGGTTGGATCTCCTTGCAGTCTAAGGTACTCTCAAAGGTCTTCTCCAACACCACAGATCAAAAGCATCAATTCTTCGGTGCTCAACTTTCTTCAAAGTCCAACTCTCACATCCATACATGACCACAAGAAAAACTATAGCCTTGACTAGACAGATCTCTGTTGGCAAAGTAATATCTCTGCTTTTCAATATGCTATCTAAGTTGGTCATAACTTTCCTTCCAAGGAGTAAGCGTCTTTTAATTTCATGGCTGCAGTCACCATCTGCAGTGATTTTGGAGCCCCCCAAAATAAAGTCTGACACCGTTTCCACTGTTTCCCCATCTATTTGCCATGAAGTGATGGGACCAGATGCCATGATCTTCATTTTCTGAATGTTGAGCTTGAAGCCAACTTTTTCACTCTCCTCTTTCACTTTCATCAAGAGGCTTTTTAGTTCCTCTTCACTTTCGGCCATAAGAGTGGTGTCATCTGCATATCTGAGGTTATTGATATTTCTCCTGGCAATCTTGATTCCAGATTGTGCTTCTTCCAGCCCAGCATTTCTCATGATGTACTCTGCATAGAAGTTAAATAAACAAGGTGACCATATACAGCCTTCATGTGCTCCTTTTGATGTTTGGAACCAGTCTGTTGTTCCATGTCCAGTTCTAACTGTTGCTTCCTGGCCTGCATACAGATTTCTCAAGAGGCAGGTCAGGTGGTCTGGTATTCCCATCTCTTTCAGAATTTTCCACAGTTTATTGTGATCCACACAGTCAAAGGCTTTGGCATAGCCAATAAAGCAGAAATAGATGTTTTTCTGGAACTCTGTTGCTTTTTTCATGATCCAGTGGATGTTGGCAATTTGATATTTGGTTCCTCTGCCTTTTCTAAAAGCAGCTTGAACATTTGGAAGTTCACATTTTATGTATTGCTGAAGCCTGGCTTGGAGAATTTTGAGGACCTACTTTACTAGCATGTGAGATGAGTGCAATTGTGCAGTAGTTTGAACATTCTTTGCATTGCCTTTCTTTGAGACTGGAATGAAAAATGACCTTTTCCAGTCCTGTGGTCACTGCTGAGTTTTCCAAATTTGCTGGCATATTGAGTGCAGCACTTTCACAGCAGCATCTTTCAGGATTTGAAATAACTCAACTGGAATTTCATCACCTCCACTAGCTTTGTTCATAGTGATACAGTCGTTCTCAACTAATTCTGTTCATGGATTTTACAACATTCAGAGTGAGAGATATCCTTCAGGTAGTACAAATCAGTAATCTGCACTAGGTGGTCCTCAAAGTAAAAAAAAAAAAGGAAAAGTTCCTACAGGAACATCCAAATTGGGGCAGCTTCAGAGTTGACTTCTAGCTAGATACTTACTGCCCCCAACTGCACATATCAAGGGCTTCTTATGCTGTGACACTGCATAAGAGGTGGCTGTGGCATACTGATTAGAGTCTAGGCTTGGGAGCCAGACCTCTTGGGATTCACAATTCTGCCCCAAACTTCGAAGCTGTGGAACTCTGAGCAGTTTTTTCATCTGTAAAATGGAAATAAAATTGACACCTAGCCTGTAAGGGAAAGACTGAAGGCAAGAGAATGGGGCAACAGAGGATGTGATGGTTGGATGGCATCACTGACTCAATGGACGTGCATTTGAGCAAACTCTGGTAGACAGTGAAGGATAGGGAAGCCTGGTGCGCTGCAGTCCATTGGGTCGCAAAGAGTTGGACAGGATTGAGTTATGGAACAACAAACCCTTAAAGTTGTTATGAAGACCAGAAGAGTAATATATATCAAGTCGTTAGAATACTGTTAGCAAATATTGCTGTGGTTAGCCCTCCTTTGTCCAGAGGAAAACAGGGAACTGTCTGTGATGTAGCACTTGTAGACTTCTTAAGCCTCATTCCTATTGAGCAACAGTGGAACCCGAATGACGACTTTTCATGTTCTGAGTTAAGATAGCAGCGATTATAAATTTGTTGAATATGACTCAGGAGGAGTACATGTAAAGCCCTTACACTATGGTGCACTTTGACTTTGTCAGATGAGATAGTCAGGCCCAGAGGATATTGCCCTTGGATTAGCTCAAGCATGAGCAAGTCAAGAAAGTTTCAGCAGAGCATACTGAGGTGAGGGCCTCTTTGAACAGCACAAGGATGCACAAAGCAAGAGGTAAGGCAGAGTGCATGCTTTCTATTTTGCCTCCTTCAGCTATCCTTGCCTAGGAGAGAAGTTCGAGAATGATGACAGGGGTATTTTGACACTTAACAGGAATCTAGGTGGGTTTGTGTGCCAATTGAAAGCTCATGTTTTTTTTTTTTTTTTCTCTTAGTTATGGAAGCCTGAGTCCCTCTCTTTATTAGTAGCTCCATACAGGACTGTGCTGAAGTCCTCTATTGATTTCAGATAGCACAGCTAGACTCCCAGCTGCCCTGATAGTCACCTCTGCTCAGAGCCTAGCAGCTGATAAACATCGTTGTCTTGGTATTCACAAGGAAGACCTCTTGCTCACATAGAAACTGTCCAACCCTGTGCAATATGAAGGGGTGAAAAAAGGCTTCTGAACAAGAGCTTACAACTGTAGGAGGAGCTATGGAGGGGGAACCAGCAGCCATCTTATTCAAGTAAATGAATTTACGGTTTCTATGAACTACTTTGTCCACCTTTTGTCTACATGATATTCTGTCCTGTTGAAAGAAACTTATGCTTATTAGTTCCAACAATGTGCATGATCTTGACTTTAAATCAGAGAGTCTACCAGCACCTCATTTCTTTTATTTAGTATCTTTATTATTTTACATAACATTCTCTTGGCTATTATAAGGTTCATACCCATAACTTGTATATTTATTTATAATTTGGTATATTTAGCTGGTTTATTTAAGTGGAATTCATTTCATTGACATACTATAATATCCTCCTAATATTCTTGTTATTGATTTTAGTGTTTCAGAAGTATTATTCATACTGACACCTTACTGGGAAGCAAATTTAGTTTATATCAATAGATATTATTATAATATAGAAAACATTAATATTTGATAGTGACATAAATATGACACAGGGCAATAAACTCATTAATAAACACACACGTGTCATTAATAAAACATTCCAAGATGGCAACTAGAAATTTTCAGCTCTTGTTCTTAAAGTTCCCCTTTCATTTACCAAGTGTATATTGAGTGTTGCTCATTGTTCACAAAAGGTATTCTCAGTTAATGACATTGGTCCTCTTTTAAAGTAATACAGAAGTTGAAAATAATTAAAATGATAGTATAAAATTCACAAATTAAAAAAATGATTTATCAAATCATAACAGTGCTTCCCTCCCTTTTTCTTTCTGTGTGTGTGTGTGTGTGTGTGTGTGTGTGTGCACAAGCGTGTGCCCGTGCAGGTGCATGTGTGTATGTGTGTTGCTTGGCAACCAACATTGATCTGTCAAAAAAAAAATCACATGACTTAGGAATTGCTAGTGGCACTTTTACTCTGTCATTTTTCTTTCTCATACCAAACTGATGAAGCTACTACTAACTGGGATACCTATTAATTGTTTCTTCTTTCTTTGAAGTTTAATTTCCATGTATTTATCATGCATTGGGGATGGTTCTCCTAAAGATAGTGACCTAGAAGGGATGACCTGAAAGAGAAATGGATGGGAAGGACTTCTTTGAGATAAAAGAGAGCATTATCACATTCAGTTTCGTATTTATGATGCATTGGGTCTGTCTTGCCTTCACAAAATACCAAGCATGGCAGAATTCAAAGTCAGGCAGCCTCTATTTCCCCTCACTTTTATTTGGAAGCTATAACCAGGAAACCTGCTAATTGCCTCCATGAGGCTAATTGGTGTGTGTGTGTTCAGTGAGTTTATTAGAACTATCTTCCTGATCTGCTCCAGCATCAGTGCACACTACTTTGATCTTCCCATCCATCTGGTGTATCCCACTCCTGCCTATTCAGTTCAGTTCCCTGGTTAACACTGTCTTCCTTTGAATGGAGTACTCTGCTCTCATATGAACTATTTGGTATACAGCTTTTTCTTTTTTTGTTAAAAGCTTCTGACAGAGCATTCAATATTTTGGGGCCATTTTTGTCATCAGAGTATCCCATCAGAATTAAATAAAACTTCAGGACATAGGAATAGAAATCTTTCTGAACTCCATACATTAGTTTTATAAAGTGTTTTTCCCTTAAAAACTCAGCTTGGAAGAAATTGTGGTTTGCCTGCAAGTGGGGGCAAGTGACAACAACAGCATGCCAATCAAATGGTCAAAACTCTCTCACAAGTAAATAGAAGATACTTTCCTTTCCAAATCCTGTGTCTTTTATTTACAGTTATTTGCTTAGTTTGAAAGACTTTGAAACACATTCCCCATTTGGAGTATATCCAGTTTCACATTCTCTCTGTATTATATTCTCATGTTTATGAGAATTGATGCTGTTTGCTTATATTGCTTTTGTGACTTCCTCCACCCCACCCTGTAAGAGTCTAACAGGGCAGAAGCTTCAGAGACTCTTCCTGGCTAATACCTGACCCCTTTCTCTCGCATTACAGCTCCGAGTGACCATTTTCAAAGCAAAAGGTCATCCCTATCCCCATCCCTTTGGAACCAGTGTGCATCAACCTTCTAACCTCTGCCTCAGAGAGATGATGGCTGTTTGGGCTGCAGTCCCTTCATTACAGATGGTCCATATTTTATATTTAGTATGGGAGGTCAAATTTAGGAAAGCAATTTCTTTTAAAGCTAAGAGTTCCAATAATCCAACGTCTTCTATTGGCTTATGGGTGAATGGGCAGTAATGGGTTTATGGGAAGCGCCTGCTGGTCTGTCTTTTCCAGGGAGGGGATTATTCCTGTCAATCTAAATTTTTAGAATTGGTGGGCTCCCATTGTTTATTATTCAGCAAGCTTTTATTAGATTGTCTCTAAGCACAATGCACAAGTGGGGCATCCTTCTGAGCAGGCTAGCAGGCTGGATCAATATCTCTAGGCATTTAAAATCTTGGATAAAATAATATAACATTTTCATCTCAGCTTCAGAAAAGAGTCCTGCATGTAGTTTTGTTGCTGAAAGAATATATAGAAAGATACATGATGACATTAGCAAGAATAAAAATTGTCTAACAATGATGGAATTTATGTGTAAGATGGTGAATTTTTCAGGTGAGTATACATTTAAAATATTTCAGTCTTTTGTGACTGTTTAGACTAAATATACAAAGAAACAGTGTAACTGTGCTACACAAATGCATTTACTGTGCAAACTTCAAATAAAATAAGAGAGAGAGATGGCATTAGCTTTAAAATTAGCAGTGTAAATGAATTTGTAAGTATATATATATATTTACATATATATATAAAATAACATCTATGTATGGAGTGAAACAGAGATTAGATTAACTCACTTGTGTGCAGCAGATGAATCAAATCAAGCACAGTGACTTGGGACCTAAGAGAAACCACATGATCTCAAGGCCTTTGGTTGTGCAAGCCCCATAAGGCCAAACTATCCTAAGGATATGCAGGCGGAGGAGATGGGTCACAACCTCCATGACTACATTCAGCATTCTCATTCTTAATGGACTCTAGAAGCAAACCAAAGAAAAACCCTTAGGCTTTTGTGTTGAGACATCAGACTTAAAAATTCCTTGTCCTGATTTTCCAATTTACCTGGTTAGAAACTAGACTGGGAGGAAAACTGACCCTAGGAAGGAAAATCTGAGACCTAAGAGATGTTGAGATAACCGTGGCCCCATCACTTGCCTGCCCACTCCCTGCACTGGGCATAAAGACATGTGGGAACACACACCTGTCATAGACAAAATTGAATCAGGTCATCAGGTTGTTGTGTATTGTAGATATTTTAATAAAAATAAGAACCATAGGTTGTAATGGTTTTGATAGCTGCTGCTGCTGCTGCTAAGTCACTTCAGTCATGTCCAACTCTGTGCGACCCCATAGATGGCAGCCCACCAGGCTCCACCATCCCTGGGATTCTCCAGGCAAGAACACTGGAGTGGGTTCCCATTTCCTTCTCCAGTGCATGAAATTGAAAAGTGAAAGTGAAGTCGCTCAGTCATGTCTGATCCTTAGCGACCCCATGGACTGCAGCCTACCAGGCTCTTCCGTCCATGGGAATTTCCAGGCAAGAGTACTGGAGTGGGGTACCATTGACAGCTGCTAGTATTATTATTTTTATCATTGTTGGATATTTACTATATTTTAGATATCTCAAGGATATTTTCTCAAAAATTCCTTTGAGGCAAAATATTTTTATTACCTAGTTACTTTACACAATCAAGAAACTGAGAGGAAGGAAGGAAATTAATTGACTAGTTCTTACATGTCAGACAGTATGATTGTGATAGTCATTTATATTATTTAATTTTATTCTTAAAACTCTTTTAGGTACATATTAGCTATAATTACATATTTGAGAAATCTAAGACTCAGAAAGGTTAAATAATTTACTCAACGTCCCAGAACTAGTACCTGGTGGAGTTGGGTTAAAAGTGACCAGATTTGCTTTGTTCCTAAGTGCTTGCTGTTTTCACTTGATTCTGTTGCCTATTGAGAAAGAGCAAAGACCATCCATTATTTAAGTCCTTTGTCTTATCCTTCAGAGGTGTTTGCTTCACCACTGCCTTATGTGCAGTCTGCTCCCAAAGTATCTGACACCCAAAGTATTTGACAGACAGAGATGTGAGGACCCATGAGTTGAAGCCCCATGTTATTACTCTCTGGCTTATAAAGAGCCACAGTATGTGGGAGTCTCCAAAGATGATTTAGTGGAACAAAGATGATGGAGTTAGGAGAGAAAAATGAGCAGAACATATACACTAACTCATTCTTTAAAGTCTATGCTATTAATTCATGTTTCTAAAGCGCTTATTCAACACTGAGTTAAATTCACCTTGTTTTGTAGAACATTTCAAAGAGTTTGAAGTCCTGACTGCAATCTTTCAATGGGGCAGTTGCAAAAATCCACGTAGGGGTTGAAAATGAAACTCTACCTTGAGGACACAGAAGAGGCAGATCTAACATCATGTAAATCTTTGATTCACCACTTCCTTTGCTTGAACAGCCTGAGAAATCACTACCATGATCCCTATGGGCTCTTACTGCCTCAGTTCTCCACATGCAAAATAGGATGACAGGGCTGTCCCATGACCTTGTAGATTAAAGAATAACCTGCAAATAAAGCAATGGGGAAATGCCCAGGTATGTAAGAGAAATAGTGTCTTCTTTGTTCAAATGCTCTTTAAAAATGTTCAGGAAAAGAGATGAACAGAATTCTAGCAAAATCAGGTAGCAAAATACTCAAGTTGCAGCACTTGGGCAACAACTGGGCATAAATCTATACTAGGTGCTAAGCTTACCTGTCAGGATGCACAGGCAGAGGAGCCTGACCAAACTGGGAGAGTGCTGTGGAGAATCTGGCCTCTGGAACACAGTACTTTGTCCCTTTAGCTTTTCTCTGCCTCTCTGCTGTGTGCAAGAGAGAATGCAGGAAATGTGCAGTTAAAACTGGTGACTAAATTCCAGAATGTCTTTCTTTCAAAGAGGATGAAAGAAGCCTCTCTTTAATTCTGATGCATGTGAAGAAAACCATGCAAATAACAGAAGATGGCGGCTCAGTGGGAAGTGGACAGTTAATTAGCTAAAATATTTTAACCTCTCATTAGCTCTAAGTAGGATGTCAAAGAAGGAATTGAAATCCAGCCTCTTGTAGGGCTTTGTTGGGTAAACTGTTTACATTAACACAGAGACAGCGAAGGTAGAGCAGATTCTGAGAGCAGCACATACATCTAGAGAGTCACAGCAATGAAGATGTGCTTCCCAGGGGCTATGGCAAAAATCCTGGGGCCTGAATACCTGGTCTGGACTGTTGGCTCTGCCACTTACCTGAGTGAATTATGCAAATTCTCCAAGTCTCAGTTTCCTTAGTAATAATTCCCACCTTACAAGGTTTGAGGATCAAATTAAGAATTGCATTTAGCATAGTCCCTGGAACATATTAAAAACTCCCTTCAGGATAGCTATAAAAATAATAATTTTTCACTTTAAGAAAGATTTGGAGAGAAGCTTAGTGAACAAAAGTTGATGGTGGTCAGAGAATTTTTTTAGTGGCTGGGAGTCTGTTTCTTTTTAAAGTTTTGGAATATGTTCTGTTAGTGTTCTATAAATGAGAGATTCATTTTACTTTATGATATTATTTCTAGAAAAAAATGTTAAAATGACTTTGGCATCACTCACTCTTGCTTTTTCCACTACTGATGTCTGGTAGTTAAGAAAGAAAGACCTGGGCAGTCAGATTAGCATTTCCCTAAATGTATTTTCAAATGTATTGATAAGTCCCTCAGAAAAGTCCTTGTGAGATTCACAGTGCATGTTCTCATGTTAAAGGCTCTGAGAAGGCCATGACTAAATTAATTTATGTGGTTTTGTTAAACTTAGTATTTTCTAAACTTGTTTGACTATAGGATCTGAATTCTACACATTACCTGTTCACATTTCCGGAAGACTTTGAAAAAGTTGATCTAAGATAACACTTTTTTCCTAGGGGGATTTTATTAGCATTGTAGACAAAGAACCCAGGAGGAAATGCACAGTTTTTATAAATATGAAACTGTGAACTCAACCTTAAATTGCTGTGAAAATATTTGCTGATAACCCCCCAAAAGCTATGCCAGTTCCTTTTTTTTAAAATATAGAGCAGAAGTGAACACAATCAGAATATCATTTAGTTAATACTTACTAAAAGGTTCTTATTTGAACATTTCTGGGTCAGTTTAGTTCAGTTGCTCAGTCGTGTCTGACTCTTTGCAACCCCATGGACCACAGCACGCCAGGGCTCCTTGTCTATCCTCAACACCCGGAGTTTACTCAAACTCATGTCCATTTGGTCATGCCATCAACCATCTCATCCTATGTTGTCCCCTTGTCCTCCTGCCTTCAATCTTTCGCAGCGTCAGGGTTTTTCAAATGAGTTGGCCCTTCACATCAGGTGGCTAAAGTATTGGAATTTCAGCTTCAATGTCAGTCCTTCCAAGGAACACTCAGGATTGATCTTCTTTATGATGGACTGGTTGTGACTCTTTGCAGTCCAAGGGACTCTCAAGAGTCTTCTGCAACACCACAGTTCAAAAGCATCAATTCTTCAGTGCTCAGTTTTCTTTATAGTCCAACTCTCACATCCATATATGACTACTGAAAAAATGACAGCCTTGACAAGATGGACCTTTGTTGGAAAAGTAATATCTCTACTTTTTAATATGCTGTCTAGGTTGGTCATAACTTTCTTTCCAAGGAGCAAGGATCTTTTAATTTCAAGGCTGCAGTCACCATTTGCAGTGATTTTACAGCCTCCCCCCCAAATAAAGTCAGTCATGGTTTCCCCATCTGTTTGCCAGGAAGTGATGGGAACAGATGCCATGATCTTAGTTTTCTGAATGTTGAGCTTTAAGCCAAATTTTTCACTATCCTCTTTCAATTTCCTCAAGAAGCTCTTTAGTTCTTCTTCACTTTTTGCCATAAGGGTGGTATCATCTGCATATCTAAGGTTATTGATATTTCTCCTG